>QLPN01008686.1:0-20267 GCA_003314395.1 Albatrellus ellisii
TGAGTACCTCTTTCATCCCACTCCTATACTATCTCACACTAAACCTGCAGCATACTTGAACCACATCACCACACCTTACTGTGCTGGTGATCACTTACACTCTGCTGCAGGATTATGCATCTGCCACTTACCCTCTGGCTGCTAGCTGTCTCCTATATATTTGCAATGACATTCACCATTATAGTGGTTGTCTCCTATGTCCTGCATGCACAATTATTGTGGGGTTCCATCTCTTGGCATGTCTGTTTTGGGCTGGAAAATAAGGGGCAGTGAGTTGATGTGTGGTTCCTATGAGCTTGAGCCTGTTTTGTACCATAGAATTGACATATTCTCCTCCTCAATCACTTCAGAGTGTTTTGAGCTTCCATTCTGTTTGAGTTTCAGCCCAGGAAATGAATTCATCTAGTGCACTAGAAAAGGCATCTTTGGATGCAAGTGCAAAGGCAACAGTGAAGCTGGAGTGATCGTCAAGGAAAGACACAAAATAGTGCAAGCCTTGCAGTGATGAGATACACATCAGTCTGACAAGGTCTGAATGGATGAGGTCCATTATGTGTGCAGCATGTTTCATTGATGCATGAAACAGCTTCCATGCAAGCTTTCCTGCTGTGCAAGCACCACAGGGGCTATGGACTGGTGGTGATGAGGTGTCCAGATCAAAACAATTGATTTTTTGCCATTTCACAACTGAAGTAGTAGCAAGTGGGGTGCATGGGCAACACAATGGTGCCAGGTTTCATATGAGGGTTTTGTTGTGTTGAGGGAGGCTAGAGACAAACTAGTGGTAATATTGAGCAATAGCCAATAGGTTCTGTTGTGGGGATTCCCAACTGTGAGTGTGGTGGTATCATTGTAGATGTGGCATGTCTTGGACATGTATGTGACCTGTAATCCCTTTGCTGTGAGTTGTGGTATGGAGATGAAGTGAGAGCTGGCATGTGGGGCATATAGAATGTGACAAAGTATGATTTTTTGCATTTGTCCATCGACTGTCATAGTTGCTTCAATGGTTCCTACTCCAAGGTAGTTCATAGTATTGTTGTTGCCCAGTCTGATGATGCCTGGTGTGTTCAAGACTGATCCTTCTACAAAGTCAGCAGGGTGTGGACTTATGTGGTCACTTGCACCACTGTCAAGCATCCAGTCATTCTGCACATCAAATAAAACAAAACTGCAGGCTTAGAGGCCATCATATTCAGGGTAGAGACTTTCAGTGGTGTGGGAGGTGGAGTATTGACAACAATGGTAGCAACAATAGGTGACTTAGTGGTATTTCCTGCCCCCTTATCCTTTTTCTTCTCCAGGTGGAGTATCCAGCAAATGACCACCAGGACTGCACTTTGTACAAGTGTAGTTGTTCAACTTTGGTTTCCTGTGCAAGGTGAATCCAGAGGAGTTGGAAGTGGACATGTTTGTGGCTGATGAGGTCAAAGCCATGTGTGATGGTGTGCACTGTGTGACTGAGAGTATGGAACCTGAGGTTCCAGTGAGGCGATCAGCCTCATCAATGATGCTTGTGCATACATCTTCTGGTGTTACATCATTGAGGGAATCATTACTGGCAATGAATGCTGAGATTACATTGGACCATGAGTCTGGCAGCACAGTTAGCATGATAATGGCAAAATTGTTGTTGCTCAACATTCTTCCACAGTCTGCCAGTTGGATTCACACAAGTTTAAGAGTGTCAATTTGATTTTGGAATGATGTGTGAGTACTGAACTTGAAAGTCTGGATCTCTCATAGTTTTGCAAATGTTGCAACTGCACCCGGTGTCCCATATTCCAACTTTAGGATAGACCAGTTGCATGAGGTGGTGTTGGCATCAGAGACCAGGTGTGAATGTGCCATGCCAACATACAAGCCTATGTAGGCTGTTGTGAGGTTGTCATCTTCATCCTGTTACGAGGCACTTGCTTTGGCACCTCATAATGAACATTTTCCTTTTTTTTTTCTTTTTCTATTTTCTTATCTTACTTACTAGTAAAGTGTAGTATTATTACTACAAGTGTGAGCTTAGCTCCACTTTACTTAGTAAGGACTCATACTTTCTTTTATAGTACTTAAGTATTTACATACTTAAGTGTGAGCATAGCTCCAAGTACTATATTAGACTTATCCTTTTCTTTTTTATCTTTCTTTATTTTTTATAACATTTACTTGCTAAGGACTATTACTATACAATTAGCAAGGACTCTCTTTTCTCGCTCTTGTTTATCTTTGTTTATACCAAGTTCACTTCACGCTTGTGGCTGAGCCACTTATATCACATGGACGTGTATTTAACTGCACTTTACTGCACTTTATTGTTTAAATACTGCGCTCTACTGTGCAACCTTACTATACTTAGATCTCAAGTTTTGTATAAATAGTTGACAAACTGGTGGTCTTAAACCCCAGTCTTGTCAACTTCGCAATCTAGGGATTCTCCTTCACTGCGCTTGACCTAAACTCAATTCTTAATCTCTCTCTAACTCACTAAAGTCTAAGATCTCTAAGTCACCTTAAAACATCGCTAAGATATCCTATACTCGTCACTGTGGATCCTCATATAGTCATCAGTGGAATAATCCTTGTCACTATATCATTAATCCCAATCTTCATCGTCATCAGGAACTTCTATTATGTTCATCAAGTGCATACCCAAACTCTTGTTACCAGGAGTAACTCTATAGACCTTCCCTAAGACCACCCAATAGGTCACTCTTAGCACATCCCATTTGTTCCTTTCTTCCTCATTGATAACATCAGTTTTGTCAAAGCATATGGTGGTTTTAACTTCACCACTTGCTGAGGTTTCTGTGTCCATGATTTTTTGGTATTTTGGTGTGGGTTTATCAGTTGTGATTACTTTCCATGTGCCTATGATGATCAACATTGTTGGTGTTGAGATTCTGGGCAGGGCAGCAAACTGAGAGAAGACCATGATATAAAACAGACAGGCATCAAGCCCAAGACAGATTGAGATTGTGAGAAGAGCTAGAGCTCATCAGAGCAAGAGGAGAGAGCAAGATTGCTACATCTGTAAGATAGAGAAGATGTGTACCAGAGAGTAGAGGGTACACAGAAGAGCTGCATAGAGCAGGTATGTCAGAGGAGAACTCAGAGAGTAGGGGAGATACTCACCTCAGCACATGTAGAAGTGCTGAGGTGAGACAAAGACAAGGTAAAGAAGATATAGGAAGAGCAGGATAGAGTTGAAGAGGAGCTCAAACTATAAAGAGAAAAGAAATACCAATAAGATGAGATGGAGATAAGTATACTAAATAAGTAAACAGTGTGATCAGCATCATAAGGTAATGAAAAAACCAACAGTTGGAACCATCAAGTGGTGGGATGTTGGTTTTTGGGAGAGGAGTGGCATTTGTGGTGGTGATGAGTGATATGGCAGTGATTGTGATGATGATGTAAGCAAGAGTGCAAGTGGCATTAGCTCCCATGCACTGGGCAGGGCCCATAACCTGTGTGTGCAGGATATGGGAGATAACAGCTATGATTGTGAATGTCATTGCAAATATGTAGGAGATGGCTAATAGCCATAGAGTCAGAGGCAGGCACATCCTGCAGTGGAGAGTAGAGAGTTGCAAGCACCATAGGTGATGCAATGTGGTTTAAGTACATCAGATGGAATGTAAGACATCTGAGGAGTACATATGTAGTGTGCCTGTGTTATATACTGTGTGATGATAGAGTTATGGCAGAGAGTGAAGTGTATAAGTACAAGGACTACCTAATGAGGTGTGACACACGTCATATGGGGTATGTGGTGGAGTGTGAGTCCTTGGAGATGTGGTAAGTTGTTCATAAGTGATTCATGGGGTGAAGGGATATTGTGGGAAGTTGAACAAAAATGTATGTGCACGTACTAATCTAACAGTGGGCAGCAGGCAGTATGATCTCATGATGAGTCTCAGGAACATGTGATAAAGGAGAGATCTGATGGAGGTGGTAATGATGTATGTAGGGGGGAAGGATCAGACAGGTGTCATGTGTGTGATGAGTAATCCAAAAGGTTACAGCTACCTGCAATCACATGCATGACCCAGCTAGGGCTCCCAGACTTCACAATGCCTACATCATCTTCTGTTGCAAGTACTCTCAATGGGCCGTGGAGGGTGGGACAGGCAGCATGCCCCCACCACCTGATACCAACAAGACACTGTCCAAGCACATTGAAGAGGCATAGAATAAGCTGCCTAAGGACAAGAGACATGAGTATGAGATGTGCACAAAGCATGAGAAGGCTAAGCATGCCCATCAAAAAACAGGAGAATCAAATGATTGTATCGCTAAGATCTCTGGCACTCCGTGAAAGCAATTGCTTTGATGCACCCTCATTCTATGAACGCCACGATGTCAAGAGCATGGAAGACAAGAGTTGGATGTTTCCAGATAGCGGCAACAGAGTCAAGCGAAATTTTTGAGAGTTATGAAAGTTGTACTACGTAGTCAAGGAATGTCATACGGTGTGGGAGACCACGAGGAATCATTGAGTTTAATGATAGAAGAGCAATTAAAGCCACACGCACCTAAGCGTCTACTGCCCAGTTGCAGTTGCAAGGACTTGTTGCTGCCCAATCACGGCATTGGCGGAACAGGACGTAATTTCAGGCTGTTGTTCTGTCGACAGGGACTTCACACAACTACACAATAGAGCATTCAGAAAGGGGCACATATAAGTGGCAGTTTCCTGATATGGCACTTGGCATATGTATCAGTTTTCTCACGAAGTGCGTGTTGCCGTAATCGTGGCTTTCAAGCGTGTCACGCGATTTGAACCCCACCGCGCTCGTTCCAAGATCACTGAGTCTACATTACAAGCAGCGGCAAGACTGATTGATGCGTACCTCGGACTCAGTATCCCACAGCCCACTCAAGAATGCACCACGCTTACTGAGCAAGGGAAGCTAAGCTGAAAGCAAGAAAGGTATAGATGAGCAATATGATGGGGGCCATCCTGACTATCCCGAGCAATCTAGCACTAGTGAGGTAGCTTATACCGGCGCATAGCATATCGCCCTACTATTAGTGGGCACAAGTGATATTTCTCCGTTTGCTGTTGGACAGGTCCACAAAGACGAAAAGTGGAAGGTATAGTCATCCGGTACAATTCGAATGAAGAGGATCTTGCCCCAAATACGCGAAGTCTCACAATAGAAGTGTGCATGCAAACGCACTGCTTTATTCCTCAAACACACGGCTAGGGGTATTGCAATATGACAAATCCATGCTTATTTCCAATGTTTGTGCAGCGTCAAGCGTTGAGGGCGTTCAAACGCTACCGATTTTCTGATTCGTGGGGACAAGCTCACCTGAAGATGAGGAGATGCGTGGTGCTACAGCCACACTTTTTTGTCTCGGCCTGGTGAATACTCTTGAGGAAAAGTTGTTGCGCAGACGTGCTGCAGAAGCTAAGTCCAAAATGATTATCTTGTAAAGCGAATACAAAAACCCGCAGCAATGAATGTGCCGAAATATGAGTATCTACCTGTGTGTCATCAAACTAAAGGTAAGACCCCTGGATCGAACATGATGAGGTAAGAGTCCTTGTGCATGATGAAAATTAAATGCTAGCTAGACGGGTCCTACAGAAGTTGATGATCGTCAACATCCGTGGAATGTTGAGTCAAGAGAAGCGATATCGCACATGATCATCAAGTCTCTAAGCAGGTCAGGCCTTCTGTCCTCTCCATCCAATGTCTTCAGCGTCCATGATCAGGAAGTCGTACCAAAGGACGGCCAATGGGGCTGTGGCAAGATGCCACAAAGAGTGAGCATCGATCGCTCTACGCCATGGGGGAAAGTCGAAAAGCTCCAGGCAAGTTGCGGCAGTGGTAAGAACGACAGCTTTGGCTGCATCACTAGCATACTTGGGTCGGTAGGCTTTAGGCTGTGTTGCAAAGCGCCTCACGAGTGACATGGAAGAGGGCAGAGCATATGCTAGCCACAGCAAATTATGTAGCATCCCAATGACGAGGTTGAAGATGATATTGTAGGTATAATCAAAGCGCGGCAGGAGAGTGAGGTATGACACATGGGCAATGTACACGACAATGCATGAGACAGCCCAGATGCGGGAAAGCCATCGTCGTTGAGAGAGATTGGCCGTCGCATCTGTGATGCGATCGCTCGAGTTGACAGGATATAGATGGAATAAGCGTATGACGGAGAAGTACAAGGAGTAGAGGATCGCCAGCGCAGCTGAGAAATAATCCAACTTCTCTGTGAGTGGAGTGTCTACCAGAAATCCAGACTTTGAGCCACCGAAGTAATCCGTCATCCTTGTGAAAGGGCTAACCTCGTGTGTGGAACACAGCGGACCAGACCCAAGTATTGATGCTGACGAGGGACCAAGTCAAATAATAGCGCTTCATGGGGTGGTACGTCGGAATGGCGCCTTGAATTTCTTCATGACCCCAGACATGCAATATTAGGTTCGCCAACGAGAAAATGACGGACGCAGGTTCCTGCATTCCAAGAAAACGCCAAAATGGCCACTTTCCGTAGTACTGCTGGACAGGCACTCCGCTTTCGATTGCGAAATCAGTGACCATGTGCATACAGCGATACTTGCAATCGTCGGTACACGTCCATCGCGCAAGGCGCATGAATATCGAGAAGTCTGTTGTGCCGATGGAGTCTGCGGCACATTTCCTAATTTTGCACTGTTCTAGACATCGTTGAAAGTCATTTGCGCGGTCGCCGGATGATGCGAAGGCGTATGTCAACAAGAAGGACAGGATAATAAAGCGCAAGGCCAATCCTCCTGGCATCATACACTTGACGGTTAGTGCCAGTGGCTGTTTCCTCAGCGAACACTAAGCGAAGCACAGTGTGAGAAAGATTTACATCAGCGGTGGCGGATGAGTTGGAACCCGAGTGCTACCTTGAATTGGCACCCGAGAAGACTCTGACTAGACACTCAGGTCAGGTTACCACAGTTTGTAGGTAGCTGAACAGCATACTTCGTGAGTGACATTAACCCCGCCCTCGAGAAGGCAAAAAGTTTACCAAGCGGCTACCAAAACAGCAGGAGCTCTGAAAAGACGTAGTTTCAGACTACTCATCCGAGCACAAGCTGAATAGAATCAGAAGGTATGTATGTGTATAGTGCAAATCATCAAAGGAATGGGAGTAATATGTCATGGAATCGTTCTCTCACTCAAAGTCGCGTGAAATGGTCCGCAAGTTCGAGACATATACCTTTTCTTCCTCTAAATTCTTCTCCGATCGTGGTCCAGGCAATGGGTGCGCTCAGCCGATCACAGAACATGTCAATGTAAGCCAACCTTCGCCCTGCTTGTGGACAAATTTCTTACTTGGTTCTTAAGCCTCATTCTCGCCCTATAGTATCGTATTATTTCCCTAAGGGCGTAGGCGAACACCATTATGGGGTAATTACTCTTTTAACATTCGAACGGAAGTTCGTAAACGAGCTATGATTTCAACCTCTAGGAACGGCATCCCATGAAACCGCATAGACTATCATTGACCAATGCTTTAGTGATGGGCTATGGCCTTGATAAGCAGATTCACAATATCTACAATCCCCGTCCCGCCACACGGGCTGAACTCGAGGCCTACCATGACCCAGAATATATCGACTTTCTTTCTAAGTAGGTATATTCTCTTCGATCTCGTTGCTTCCAATCTTTGACATTTGACAAGGGTAACACCAGGGAACCAAGATCATATGAAGCACCTCATAGACACCTTCAACTGCATTGAAGACTGTCCGATTTTCTCAGACATGTATGACTTCTGCCTTATGTATGCTGGTGGATCCCTCGCTGGCGCACGAAAATTGTGCGCAGGCACGACAGACATCGCCATCAACTGGTCTGGCGGGCTTCACCATGCTAAGCGTGGAGAAGCCAGCGGGTTCTGCTATGTCAACGATGCAGTGCTTGCGATCCTGGAGCTTTTGAAGTGAGTTCATCTCATGGTTCGTGCATTTCAAGTATCGGATTGACGAATTATTCTATTTATAGATATCATCCCCGTGTCTTGTATATTGACATTGACATCCACCACGGAGACGGTGTCGAGCTCGCCTTCTACCACTCCAATAGAGTTATGACTGTCTCCTTCCACAAATATACAGGCGACTTCTTCCCTGGCACAGGAAAGCTCGAAGACAATGGCGCAGGGCTCGGCAAATATTTCTGCTTGAATGTACCCTTGCAAGATGGTATCGACGATAATATGTACCTGACGGTCTTCAAGACTGTTATCGGCGATGTAGTCACCGCTTTCCATCCAACAAGCATTGTTCTCCAATGCGGAGCTGACTCTCTTGGTTTAGACCGGTTAGGAGCGTTCAACTTGTCTATCGCCGCCCATGGGGAGTGTGTCAACTTTGTACGAAAGTTCAATGTACC
The DNA here is from genome assembly GCA_003314395.1 of Albatrellus ellisii. Lineage (NCBI taxonomy): Eukaryota > Fungi > Basidiomycota > Agaricomycetes > Russulales > Albatrellaceae > Albatrellus > Albatrellus ellisii. The sequence goes on from QLPN01008686.1 coordinate 8,382, forward strand.
CCTGCTGGTAGTCGGCGGCGGCGGGTACACCGTAAAGAACGTCAGCCGCTGCTGGGCATACGAGACGTCAGTACTCGTAGGCGCCGAAGTACCCGACGAACTGCCCATGACGGTGTACGACACATTTTTCGAAGACTCGGGGTGGAAACTGCACCCCCCGCTAACGGGCAAGGTGGAGAACCAGAACTCGGCCGCCTCGCTGCAGCGTATTACAATCAGCATCCGCGACAAGCTGCGCTACCTCAACGGTGCACCGAGCGTGCAGATGTCCGAGATCCCGCCAGGACTCGAGGAGTGGCTGGCCGAAGAAACGAAGACACCGGACGAGCGCGACGAGGAGCGCAGCACGGCGCTGGCGGGCGAGCGCCGCAGTGACCGCACGATGGCGCGGAACGAGTTCTTCGAGGGCGAGAACGACATCGACCAGGACAACGTCGTGCCGCCAGGTACGAAAAGCAGGAGCATCGCAGCCCCACGGAGGGCACGCCCGCCGGCGAAGAAGGGCAAGTCGCGGGCACGCAATCGGGCGGCGGGGCCCAGTGGCCTTCGGGAAGGGGTGGAGGTGGGGGATGAGACGGAAGAGTCGACGCCCGCGCCTGTGCCCGTGTCTGTGGCGAAAGCTTCGAAGTCGCGGTCGCGCGCGCGCAACGGGCGGGCACGGGCACGTCCAAAAGGGCAGGACAAAGAAAAAGACAAGGAAGAGACGGTCGCGGACTCCACGACGGTTCCTGACGTTGATCTTGAGGCGTCAGCAACGCCCGTGGACATGGATGTCGACATATAGCCCCCCCTCACCCCGCTGGAGGTTTCTGGCGACACGCTACTTCTTTGAACGCTATCTTGGAGGACAACTTGTTGTGCTGTGTTACCACTTACTATAATCTATTCGTTCTCTTTTTCGCCAATTCTGTCTTGCGATTGGCCTCACCGATCAACAACCGGCACCATTGCGTCTTTGGGATTGGCGTCCACTAAGTTACTACTTCTGTTACTCATCACGACCGTCCTCCCCGGTTTGCAGGTACGGCACCAAAGTTGTATACAGCATGTCACCTCCGAATATCCTCTAAGAGTCGGCGTGACCCTAATAGTGCCTTACGGTCCGACGATCGGGGCAACTTGGCCAGTCCGTCGCTACTAGCAGCACTCCCGGTCCGAGTTGCACTCGCACAACAACACGGTACTTTTATCTACAACGTCCTCGACCCTGCTCTCCCGAGAGCCCAGAACGATGGCAGCCAGAAGGGAGCGGCGCGGAGGGACGATAGCGGTAACGGGCAAGACTAGCGAGACCCCGTTACCTCGCCCTGCTCACGCTCTGCGCACATGGTGCGGACGCGACGGTGATCCTCATAAGCGTTTGTAGTTGACAACGCGTGCAACCCCTATACGCTACTAACCGCATATTGTTGCCCGAGAGACAGGACAGACAGCCTGATTGGAGCACAGGGAATGTTATTGAAAAAAAAAAAACCACATAAATCGAAATAGGAACCATAAATGTTAATAGTGAATGAGATACGTTAAAATCATATACTGAAGGACTGAATTTAGACAAGGGTTTACATAAGACCAATCGATTGCCCCAGTTATGCATGCTGCCCACTTTGCCCGCTTGCGCTGCTTTATAGGTTTTGCCTCAATTAACATTCATGGTATGTTTTTGACATATGTTGCATCTGTTAGGACTTGGTTTTTCTGATTCTGTGCAGAATCTCGATTTACCAGTCTGTGTCTCAAATGGCATTTGGGATGGTCCCGCACAGGATCACGAAATTGTTGGTTGAAGGTCACCCAATGTTGAGGGGTTGCTGCTATTGCCTCGAATGCCATTCGAGGTGCGTCCTGCTTAGGACAAGAGCCTGATTGCTATTTTGATAACCCTGCGCAGGGTTTCAAAAGCTTATGGTTCTGAACGCAGTTCAGAACAAGTCCCATGCAGGACATTTTGAAGTTTAGGGTTTATTGTTTGAATGGGCCAAAGGGATATGGAGTTGTCCATGGACTGTGGCAGATCTGTCATGGAGAGTCCCTGGACATTGGATCCTCCTCATCCAGAGGTTAGTTTGGCACATTGTCGAATAATAGGGGTTTTTCTGTCTTTGTCTTATGCTTTTTTGTTTGCTCACTCTCACATATTGTCTTTTGTGTCACTTATCTTGTTTCACACATCTTTTGAATCATTATGTCCAACAATGCCCAGACATTATCAGCAGAATCAAGTGAACAAGCCATACAAGCCTCTGTCTTCAATGAAGAAGTTACAAAAGCATGTGAGGTGGTCATTGAAGAATACTGACATGCACAAATCCCAAAATCTGTCACTTCAAACCAGATCTCACAAAAGATCTTTGATATCCAAAATATCTCAGAGACCCAGTCTGTTAGTATGGATGAGCAAGAATCTGCCTATGCCGATTTTTTCAATCAACTTGAAACCATTGATGCAGTTAGGAGATCCAGTGCATCTGCATCACAGGCAAGAGCACAAGGCAGTTTTGATGAATCAATGCATGTCAATGATGCAGCAAGAACCCATGCATCATCAATTGCTGTTAGAGAAGATGCCCAGCCCTCTTCTCTTGGAAAACACAACAGATCTACAGGGGTTAATGAAAGAGAAAAAGAAGAGTCTTCTCGAGACTCCAAATGTCCTGTTGACTTCCAACTGTTCCCTTTTGGACAGGATATCACCTCTACCAATCCAAACATTGACAAAGAAATTAAGCTCACCCTCAAACTCAAAGAAAACTATTTGTGTGATGTCAAGCTCATCAAGGTGCAAATTTCATTCCAACCTGACCTCCCAGACATTCCTCCTGCAATTTGGGATGACATCATCAAAGATGCATATGTCAACTTTGACCGGATCCTCTCATTGCACTTCTCCCTCGAAGGTGACCCCAGGGAAGTTAAAAAAATTGGAGATTTCGACGTTATTACTGGGGGGTCATCCAAACTGAAGCATACAGTTTCATCACAAGTTGACTGGTTCCTCAGTTGGAATAAATATGAACAAGGTGTCACATACTTGTACCCCCATAGGTCAAACAAACTCTGAACATATGAAGACTACCTCTTCAGTCAATTTACTGCAGCCCCAGACAGTCTTGTCATCAATTTTGACAAAGCCATCCAGAGTCATGTTGGAAGAGCCAATACCTTCAAACTTTCATCTTTCGAGCAATTCAATGACTTATACACCTCTCAAATCATCCTTGCCACTAGATCCACATACAGCCAATCTAAAGCACAAAGTTTCTGACCTCAATCACAAATTCGAAATGAAATTTGCCTCCGGTGGAACAAAGACGGGAAATGTGATTACAACAGCTGTTGATTCAAACATGTCTGTTCAATGTGTAAATCCAATGCACACCTGGCCTCTAATTGTCCACGAAATTCCACCCATAAATAATTGTCCTTGTTTCTTTTGTGGTTTTCTTTGCTCACACAATCAAAATTCCATTACTCCCTCTGCTTCCACTATAGAAACTGCTCCTCCATTACCTTCTGTCCCCCTTAAGTTTTTGCATGATGAAGCCACAACACAAACTATTCAACAAAACCCTCATTTGTTCAAAATCATTACTCCTATTCATGTTGATTGTTTTGAAGATCTTCAATCTCATCCAAACCAACCTTTTGTTCAATCTGTTCTTCAAGGCTTACATTATGGTTTTTGGCCTTGTGCTGAAGAAATGGATGAATCATGCAATACTTTCACACCAGAAGGGTTACATTTTCTGCAGGATCAAGTTCTGGAGGAAGAGTGCCTTGAGTGGTTATCTCCCCCTTTTTCAGATCTTCTTCCTGGCATGTATAGCATGCCAATCCACGCTGTTTCCAAACCTCATTCTGATGCTTTTCATATGGTTGTTAACCATTTGGCTGGTGACTATTCACTTAACTCCATGATTGACTGTGATTCTGTCGGCATGCAGCTTGACAATGTTCAAGATTTGGGTTGTAACCTTCTTGCATCTACGGCACCAGATTCAAGTCCTCCATGGCTTTTCAAATCTGATGTGTCTCAAGCTTATCAATGTTTGCCTATGCATCCTTATTGGCAGATTAAACAAGTTATCATGGTTGATGGTCAATGGCATGTTGATCATTGCAATAATTTTGGAGATCATGCTGGCAGTTTTATTTGGTGTTCATTCTTTGGCCTTGTTCTGTGGATTGCCATTCATATTGAAGCCATTCTTGACCTTCTTGCCTATGTCAATGACACTTTTGGGCATGATTGCAATCCTCAGCTCCTTCATTATGCACCTTATAACACATCCTATCCTTCCAAGCAGACATGTCTCCTTCAATTGTGGGATTTTTTTGGTATCCCACATGAAAAGAAGAAACAAGAGTTTGGTCATGTTCTTACTATCATTGGCTTCTGTGTCGACACTGAGTTCATGACCATTTCCCTCCCTCATGATGCTCACCACAAGTTGGTTGATGCTATTCGCTCTTTTGTTCATGATGCTCATTGTCATCACAAACTCATTGAATGGCTTTGTCTTCTTGGCCATGCCAATTGGGGCCTCAATGTTGCCCCCCTTTTGTGTCCTGCTTTACAATCAGCATGGGAGAAGACTCATGGCAAACATTTTCCAAAGGCAGGCATCACTTTAAACAAACAGGTCATCCATGATCTCCTTTGGTTTGCCAATATGTTCAAAATCTTGCATGATGTTCATCTTTGTGATGCTCATGCTTGGGGGCCTGAAGAAGCTGATCTTGTCATCTACACTGATGCTTCAGCTTTAGGCCTTGGGTTTTGGTGTCCATTCTATTGGCAAGGTTTCATTGCTATGTGGCCACTACCTCCTCCTACTTCAGATGGCATTTCTTGGTATGAAGCCCTTACTGTTGTTTCTGCCCTCAAATATGCCATTTCCCTTGATTATCCTCCTTGTTACCTCACCATCTTTACCAATAACCTCAATACTGTGCAAATTTTCGAATCTCTTCGTGCCTATGGTGTTTACAATGCCTTGTTGCTCTTCACCATTGAGCATCTCCTCCGCCATCACATTGATCTTCACATTTTTCACATCTCTGGCGATCTTAATATTGTTGTGGATGCTTTGTCTCACAACCTCCTTGACACTGCCCTTCAATATGCCCCTTCTTTGCAGATCTCACCATTCATACCTCCTCGGGATTCATTGGGGGCTTATCAGGCATGTTAAACATAAGTTGTATGTCCCGGCAACCTGCCTGGTGGTCTTGGATGTATGATCAGCTCATTCACGAACATGCTATTGCACTGGGCTCTGATCTTGATGTTTCCACCCATGCTGCTTATGATTCTCATCTGCAATCCTACCTTACTTTCTGCAAGTTGCATTGCTTCCTGGTTGCTCCAACTCCTGACACCCTTTCTTTTTATATTGTTTACATGTCTCATCATATTTCACCTTCCTCTGTTGCTACCTATTTATCCAGTATCTGCCATCGTCTTCAACCTTTCTTTCCCCATGTCCATGCTGTTCACACCACTCCACTTGTTTCATGTACCCTTGCTGGGTGCCTCAAGCTTTTCAAAACTCCTCCTCATTGTAAACACCCTCTCTCCCTTGCCAATCTCCTCCATGCCTCCTCTGTTTTTGTCACCCCATCTCATGATGATTGCCTTTTCCTTGCTCTCCTTTATTCTGGGTTTTTTGCCCTCCATCACTTGGGTGAACTTACCTCTCCAGATAATCCCCATCTTCACAACTGGCACAAGGTGATCAAGCACACTTCTGTCACCTTGTACAATTCCACCTATGGTTATGTTTTGCCTTTTCACAAGGGTGATTGTTTCTTCACCAGGCACTCTATTGTCATTGCACAGCATCCCTCCACTGACCCTCTCTCTGTTTTTCTTTCTTATCTTACCTATTGTGATCCTCTTTTCCCTCTTCAGCCTGCCCTTTGGCTTACTTCCACTGGTTCCATACCAACACATTCCTGGTTTCTGTGTCATCTTCACACCATCTTTCCGGATGGTGTTGCAGGCCATTCTTTGCATTCTGGTGGTGCCACCTTTTTTGCCACTGCTGGTTGGCCAGATGACTGTATTCAGTCCTTGGGTCACTGGTCCTCTGATGCTTTCAAGTCTTACATCCGTGCCAATCCTGTTGTTCTTCAAGCCCTTTTGTTTGGCCACTCTATTGTGGAACACGACCTTGCCTCCTTGCCACACTGATCATTCCTGTTTCATTCCTGTTTTCTTCACCTCCTGCCCACCCCGGCTCACTTTGTGTTCTGACACTGGTTACGGTTACGGGTTTGATCTTCGCACGTGCCAGGCTCCTTTGTTGCACCCTTACTGTTTGTACAAAATGTGCAGTTTGTCTTGAAGGCACTCCTGAAGCGTCGTATTCCACTATTCCTTTCTCGCATATGAGAGTTGGGTGCGAAATCGATTAGGTAATTTTCATTTGTATAACGTCCCACATGATACGTTTCACAAGACAATCCGTAAAGTAAAAAGTACAGAAGACACGACAAAATACTCAGATCACAGCGAGGATGAAGTGGGGAATTTCGTGTCAGGAAACCACGGAACATGTAGAGAAGAACAGGGCTCATTTTGAGAACTCATGGCAACAGATCGACAACCCAGGTCAAAGCATCTAGTTGGCGCCTACCAACGGTGCTCGCTCGTCATCTTCGAGAACAATGCCACCACGGCGTATGCGGTTTCCCAGGCACACTGCCCCCTTCACTACCCAAATGAGTGCAAGAATAGAAAACGCCAGTGCCGACCAATGCACGAAACCAGATGCCGTCTGGTGGACAAAGATCGCCCACAATGACCAAGCAATGGCAATAGCAGCAGGCAAATCACCCTCTGGCGTAGAGAACGCGTATGCTGCTGCAGTGGCCTCCAAGAAAAACCTGGTCACGAAAAGAGGCATCAGGCAGGATTAAACAGTCATGATGGAAGATGCTCACAAGGCAAGGAAGACGAAGACCTTGGTCCAGATGCAGGCACCATGAGAAGAAGCATCGACGCCGAATGCTTCGAAGGCGGTCAGGACGATGAGGACTGTGGTCCACCCATGGTACAAAGAGAAAGGCAGATGAACGAAGAGCTCGTCGGCAAAATCAGCAGGCTCGTGAAACTTCTTCACGATGTAATATATGTGCTAGGAATACAGCACACATAATCAAAACAAAAGGCATACGACAGCAACAAAGACACGTGCTTACTGTGACTGCTGAGCTCACGAAGAGTGCAAATATGAATGCTTAACGAGCGAGAGTGAGGCAATTCAGTGTGCAGTTCAATGTGAAGTTGACAGAAAGACTAACCAACGGTGTAGTGATGTGACGCCCACAAACTAACGTAAATAGCATTCAAAACAGCCAGGAGAGGGAAACGCCAGGAGATCCCATCAATGATGACTCGCTTTCCTTGAGGGAAAAACTGGTAGACGATCGAGCCCAACAACAAAAGATGGATTAAAGACCTTGGGGAATGGCGTCAGCATGAGCAGACGAGACGCAACAAAATGACTCACCAGATGAGGAACGCCCACGGAGCAGGAGTAATGTACGTTTCTTTTCCGGTGGAATAGATGTCATTTGGTGCAGCGACGGTGTAAATGTTTGAGCCCAAAAACAAGAAGTAAACTATAATGTTGGCGACCTAAAAGCCACGAAAACAGCAAATGTCAAAGGGAGGCGATACAAATAGAAAGGAATGAAATGGACCTTGAGGAAGATATCCTCTTTCCAGGAGGGATTGTCTGAAGGCATGTCGAGGAGGGTGTGAGGGGGCATAAAGGGGCGTAGGCAGCGCGCAGGGGCCACCTCCATCTTTATGAACCTTTGTGCCTGCCACACATGACGTCATCCTCGGCACCCTGCATATTTATTTCTATTTTCAATCAGGATCCGGCCGCAGTTCCTCCTCAGGTCTGATCCAGAATTGAGAATTGCCTAATCAGCTAAGGCTTCCTACGTACGTTTACTTTTTACACTAGGCGCTCAGGTTCGTTGTGGCGCTAGCTGATTTGGGTTCTGTGACTCCGTGCTGAGCTCGAATCTTTGTTCTTGCCTCAGACGGCGTTCGAGGCGAGTCCCGCACAGGACAATAGCATTTCTGCCACAGTCCTTGGGTTTCTTTTTTGGCTTCGTGCAGAGTCTCGAATCCGGACGGTGTTCGAGATGAGTCCCTCGCAGGACGGTGAATTTGTTTTGTAGCGCCGCAGGACTAGGTAAATGGTAAGGCTAAAGTGATGAAGGTCGACTAATTTGGAGAGCCACGGGATTGAAGAGTCGTGCAGGGACTGTCGTGGGTCTGTCGTAGTGGGTCCCTGGACGTCGGGTTCCAGTTGTTAGGTTGGGTGTTGTTGGGCGATAGGAGCCTTTTCTGCTCGTCTTCGGCTTGCATTTCTCTCATTTTCGCTTGTCGTCGTTCGCGTGACCCACTCACCGTGCCCTCTTCTGTGACTCTGCTTGTTATCAAGGCAAGCGACGATAGGTCGCAACGGCTCACTCGAGTTTCATTCGACGGCGAGTTATGGGTCTCAAAAGCCCATTGGAAAAGGACGCCAGACAAATAAAGTTTTTCTATAATTTCGACGAAGAAGCTCAAGGCACTCGGCTGCTTTTTTGTTGTTGTTTACCCGTCTGTTACAATGCTGGTGATGATGAGGAATCCTATATCGAGTCTCTCATACCTTCGAGTCTCCTTATCTTCATCACCTCGATTAACAGGCTTGTGTCGACAATGCATCCCACTTGCTCCCTCCAAAACACAAGAAAATCAAAAAGCCCTGCAAGTTGGGTGGTGGTCAGAGTCTGAGATGAGCCTATTGACGTGCTCGTGGACGTCACCATCAGATTCTTGGAAAAGTGCATGGCCTATATGCGCGCAGTCGGCAACCAGTGTCTCTCTCTTCCAAGTGGTGTTGTTAAAGAGAGTTCACCCTCACTGTAAGTGGCATGAAGGTCAAATTGGAGCCAGCATGCTCATACTCTTATCATTAGCAATTGGAGTATCACAGCCCTGCAGAACTCACAGCAGATGACAAAATGGAAATAAAGTGGATAGTGACTGTGTGTGCCTATCGATGTCACTTAGTATTAGCTCGTATGTCCATGACACTTTGAATTATTTACTGGGTGGTCTTTTGACATGTGTAATCTGTTGCCTGTTAGCACCCCTGTGGAACTATGTGTACAGTGGCAGTATCTCTACCTTTGGTAGGATGTTCCACATCAATCTGAAGTATGTGGGGATTACCATATGGAGGGTGAGAGGGTCACATAAATGGGATTTTACTACACAGGTACAAAAACGAGATAAGAGATACAGAGGTGGTCTATGCTTCCGCTGCATCCCTGGTACCTCTAGACATAAGCATCCTCTGGACAATAGGTAGGGCAGGTGGCAGGATTGGTACTGGCATGACCATGAAAACATTGCCATAATGAGCACAGTATCTGTGGTTTGTGGATTTATGACAACTTGTGCAAGAGGTCATGTGAGGTAGATTTCTTGGCTTGTGATAGAGTTCATGACAGTGCTGGATGAGCAGGAGGTCTGTGGATGACAACCTGACAGCCTTGCTGTGTGCCAGCATCTCATCCCTCTCTACAACCCTCACAGTCGTTGGCTCTAGCTGGTTACCTACATTGGATTTGTGTGCAAGAAGAATCAGCTCAACCGCTTCAATGCAATCCAGTTGGCCAGTGTTCTTCGATTGCACATGCTCTTACTGCATCAAACCTGAGACATGTAGCAACGGAAAGCACAGTAATCCAAGCATCCAAATCCAAAGAGGATTTGTTTCCACTGATCATGCTGTCACCACAAAACAATATCATGAACGATTGTCAGGCAACCACAGCAGTCCACTTACTAGATATAGAAATACTCCAGCAGACTGTCAAATTCAAGCTCTGTTGTGCCTGCAAGCACAATTGAATGTTCCTCAGACTGTCCTTTGACTGCATCACCCACACATGGGTCTCCCTGTGGAAGAGAAAACATGTCTTGGAAGAACAATGACTCGTAGACCAAGAAGTGCTTGTGCACTCTATATAAGTGCTCTCCAACCTGCAGGATCATGTCTCTGAGCCAGGCTTGTTGAGCATCTTTCATCTACCTTACCATATTTGGTACTGTGACCACACACATCTAGCCACCATAGTCACATGGTCTGTGCCACTTCATGTATCTGACTTATATAGTTTGAGTTGCATCCATAATAGGAAAGAGGTCTTGGTCTTCTCCTCTCGCATATGACCTGTCATCAACAAGGCTTACCCTCTGCATGCAAAGTGACTTACAGAAAAAAACTGCTGAGGAGTCAAGCTCAAGAAAGAACTTCTTGCTGCAGTGCATTTTGGATGGTGGACTCAGCACACTGTAGATAAAGTCAGCTCTTGGAAATGAGATGACATAAATATGGACAGACATGGTCCAGGTGTTTGCTCTGCTGCTGCTGCTGTTAGATCTTCCAGTGAAGATGAAATGCATGTCCACTTTGATGTTTGTTGAGGTTCTACATGCACTGTTCACTTCCCCTAACACCTGTGTTGTAAGACAGCTGTCCTACATATCCCTGTAAGGGAGACCGGTGTGCACTAGACTAAGGATCACTCCAAAGAATAGGATTTGCCAGCCATAACAAGCTGGAGTATATTCAGCTGTCTACCAAAGACTATATACTACAGCTATAAGCGCACGGACCAGCACAGTAACTATAGGGCAGGTCTATGAAGACAATACCCGCAGTAAGTATGGGAACATGCGCAGCATGGGTGCATCCAGAGTCTAAGCCACAAAAGGACAGTAAGTAGATAAAGATAAGATCAGATCAGATAGACTGAAAGGAAAGATGATCTAATCTTATCTAATCAAAAGGAAAATGGAAAGAAAAGTAAAATAAAATAAAAGACTAAATGCTCCAATAACAAAGCCTGACATGTGTCCTGTACCTTATTTGTCAGCTGGTCTGTGCAATGGCCATGCATGCATGAAGCCTACATTCAACAATATTCAGCACAGCAGAGCCTGCTAATGCCTACTCTCAAGCTTTTTATGTGTGAAATTCAAGAGTAGGTTATGACTGATTATATATGACTGAGAAGTGAATGTATGTGTTGTTGAGTATTTTCCCATTGCATTCTCTTGCTCTCCTGCTGTGACACACACATCTCTTACTTATTGTCACATGGTCTGTGTGCAACTACTATACATATATATAATATCTTGCTACTACTATAGAAAATAACACAACAGTTGTTCCCTTCTCTGTAAGATGGCTGTCCTACATATCCCTGTAAGGGAGACCAGTGTGCACTAACTTAAGGATCACTCCAAAAGAAAGGATTTGCCAGCCATAACAAGCTGGAGTATATTTGCTATACTACAGCTACTTATATACTAAAGGAAAGCACACATGGACCAGCGCAGTACTCTAGGGTAGGCAGCTACAGTAAGACTCACAGTAAGTATGACGTCATGCACAGCATGGGCACATCCAGAGTCTAAGCACGAAGTGACAGTAAGGTGAGTAAGATAAGATGAGATCTGATAGACTGAAAGGAAAGAAGATATAATCTTATCTAATCAAAAGGAAAATGAAAAGAAAAGTAAAAGTAAAAGAAAAGACTAAACACTCCAATAAATCGAAGCCTGACATTCTCTATTACTCTCACATATACTTGGCTTTCATTATGTGTGATCAATAGGGGGCCCTGGCTAGTGAGGTTAGAGGAGAGCACAGGCTACCCCTGTTTTTCTTTTTTTGGCCATGCCCATACCTGTAAATGCACACCCAGTGTGAGTGTGGGCACATACCAATGTTGGTTTTTCATTACCTTATGATGCTGATCACACTGTTTACTTATTAAAGTATACTTATCTCTATCTCA
>QLPN01008698.1:0-21846 GCA_003314395.1 Albatrellus ellisii
TTAAGACCGCCAGTCTGTCAACTATTTATACAAGACTAGCGATCTAACTATAGTAAAGTTACGCAGTAATGCACAGTAAGTAAACGATAGTGCGCAGTAATGTGCAGTAAATACGTGTCCATGTGATATAAGTGGCTCAGCCACAAGCACGAAATGAACCAGAGGTAAACAAAGGTAAATAAAGACGAGAAAAGAGAGTCCTTGCTAATTGTATAGTAATAGTCCTTAGCAAGTAAATGTTATAATAAATAAAGAAAGATAAAGAAAAGATAAGTCTAGTATAGTACTTGGAGCTAAGCTCACACTTAAGTATGTATATACTTAAGTACTATAATAGAGAAAAGAGAAAAGAGAGTCCTTACTAAGTAAAGTGGAGCTAAGCTCACACTTGTAGTAATAATACTACACTTTACTATAGTAAGTAAGATAAAAGAAAAAAGAAAAAGAAAAAGAAAAAGAAATGTGTTACGAGGTGCCAAAGCAAGAGCCTCGTAACAGCTAGAACATGCGTCAGTGCAGATGTAAAGAAGACGTGTAAGTGATAAGTATAGTGAAGCTGAACAGTTACCATCAGTATTTCCAACAAGTCTTGGAGACCATAAGAGGCCATATGTACTTGTTCTTTTTTGTCAATGGATTTGATGGAGAAATAAGCCTCACATCCAGTGGCCCAGCAGCAAAGAAATGAATAGATTCCCTCCACCCATGATTTGTCTTCCCCTCTCCTGTCCTAGTGAAAAGGCAAAACAGCTCCATTTATCCTTCCTTCCTCATGTCTCAAAAGTCAAGGAAGTACATGCACCTTGTAGGTTGTGTTTATAGTTGTGTTACATCTGTGATATGTTTTATTTGTGTTGCATTCTGCATTCTCATTCATGTTATCATTGTGTTGTGTTGCATTTTGTTCATGTTATTATTGTATTTACCACATCATATTTTGTCATATCTCCCTTCTGTTGCCTATTTGTGTTGTGTTATTGCATTGTTCTCTTACTAAACTATCAACCCTCTGCATTTTGGTGTCTAGGGAATCTGACAGCTCACACCTTTCAGCATTTGTTGTGGTTGTGGTTGTGGATTGCCCTTTCATCATGCCACAGCACATATCACCACATGTGTTATGAACACAACTGAATGAGATTCAAGAGTAACAGGACAGGATACTGTAGATACAGGAGACTAAGCTAAGGACTCAGTGTAGTATTGTGGTCCTTTATATAGGTACAATCCCAGGTTCCAGTGTATTCTATGTTGGAAATATGTCTGCTATTGTGCCACTGAGCATCTTCTCTATATTTTGCTCTATCTCTCTATATCTTCTTATCTAGCTTTATCTTATCTACATATCTTATTTTCTTCTGATTGTCACACTGTTGTTTCCTTCTTCTTTCATCCTTTCTTCCTTCCTCATATTGTAGCTCTGCTACAACTTTATCTCTCTTTTACTATATCTACATTTTCCCCACATTGTACCACCTCAGCCCTCAGCTTTCTACCTCTGTAGCTGAGGTGAGTATCCCCCTAGTCTACTCATTCTTCTTCTGACCTACCCACACCTCTAGCTATCTTGTCTCCACCCTCACATCTGGTGCCTCTCTTTCTACTAGCATCTTCTTTTGTCTTCTCCCTCTCCCTCTGCCCACCCTGTGAGCCTCTGCTGCAATAGATCTTCTCACCCAGTTCCTCATCATCATCCTTGCCTGCCTCATCTTGCATCAAGTTTATACTGGGATAAAGATAGTACAAGAGTTGTGGAATGGAGTTTTCCAGTGATACTGTGCAAAGATTTGTAAGTAGGAAGGATGCTGCAGTGCAGTAGGATGGTCAATATAGATGAAGGAAAAGAAAATTAGAACAGCATGTTTTCAATATTGAAAACCTGCATGGCTGTGAGTCTGGGCTGACACTTGACAAGAATGGCTTCCAGTTCTTCTGCTGTGACATGCAGCACACCTCCTTTACCACCAATGACAAGATCTGCAACAAGTACTACTCCAAGTGCCCAGCTCATCAGGGACCTTGCCAGTGTGAGCCATGTCATGTTCTTTGACCCAGTGTACCTAACTCTCCTTCTTGTGTCCTGCTCACTGCTGACATGTCTGTTCCAGTCATCCACCAGTGCCACCAACATGTGCAACAACATCCTGGACAAGTGCCAGCCTGTTGCAAATGTGCATGTTGACCAGATGCCCACATCTGCTGCCACCACACACATGTACTGGCACTTGCCCATGGTGGACATGCCTGCACTGCTCTGCAGGTGTGTGCAGATCCTCAGCTTGCCATGGCCACTCCACTGCTCCATGCCCAACTGGCTGCTTGTGCTGTGTGACTTCTCTAGCATCAATCCTGTGTGCAATCTCATGCCCATAATGCTGCACTACCCAGTATGTGATGGTGAGATGTTCAGTAAGTGCTTCAGTGCAGCACATCAATGGAAGAATCTGTGCAGGATAGTGTCAGAGGAGGGCATGTTGATCAAGTGATGAGCATGAGTGCTCATATTTTATGACTGAACCTAGCTCCCCTGTTGCATGCCACATTGTATCCCCTATATAGAAGGTGCATCATGTTATGAATTCTGGAACCACATCCACTTTATACTGTGTCACCACCTTGTACTCCATACCCAATATATCACAAGCTATATGTACTATTTCTACTGTTGTGACAGGCTAAATGGCATTTTTTTGAGTCACACAAAGTACAGTGCACTTTCAGCACCTCTATACATGGTGGGCTATAATGAGCATGAGTGCAGCATGCACCTTCACCATCAAAATGACCCACCCTGTCCCTTGCCTTCTGGTGCAGGCATGATGGTGCCTGCACTTTGTGGGAAGTAGCTGCCCTGCAGCAGCATCTTGTACATGCACAACATGTGTGGGGGGTCAATCATGTCCATCATGGGGACTTGTTTGTAAGGGATTGAATACAGATCCAGCACACAGATGTGTCACATGCTGCTGTTGGCTGTGAGCACCACATCTGTGATGGTGAGACTGCTCCTGGTCTCTCTGGACATGTCCATGCTGTGGTCCTTGACCTAGCACAGTAGATCTGTGCCACCCATGGCATGTACCATGATGCCTCTCGATGCAGTGCCAAGCAGAGAACATGCAATTGAAACTTGAGGACAGTAGATGAGCATAGTGGATCAGTTTTGTGATGAGGAACTGTAGAACATCGTGAATTATCATAGAACTGCAATATGTACCTTGGAATACTTGCTTCCTGCATGTTCCTTGTACATATCCTTCAATTTGGCTGCATTCTGGTCCCTCTGCTGTTGATTCACATACTTGATGATTGTCTACACCATTTTGCTGGCATTGTGCTTGAAGGAAATATCCTTGGATCTACCTGGACATCCCAATGGGGACACAGATACAACACAGTGACCATCTTGGATCTCATTTCTTGTACACTCACTCTGCACTCAAAACATTTGTGTGGCTGGTACCCTGTATTGCATCAGTCTGGATGTGCAGCAGGGGAGTAAAAAATAATAATGAAATAATGTGTTAAGAGATGGAGTGTGGTAGTGGCATGTTGATATGCTTGATGGGGACTTCTCCTATCGGCTGCATGCAATATAAAACATACAGTTTTGTGACCCAGTATCACCACTCTGCAAGGCTTTTCCCAGGGTTGAGTGGATGATTCCAGGAGCACTGATTAGAACTTGATGGAAAAAAGAACAGAACACCAACACAATCAGGAATTCAATACTTGAAGGTATTCTGACAGAGTAAAGCTGACTAATGGTACTGATAGCATCAGGTAAATCATGGAGGCCATTCTGTGAATGCCAAGATGTCTACAGATGGGCTATCATCACCACATCTTATGTTGCCTGTGTGTGAGTGATGTGTGAGGAGGCATATATAAGGCTATGATGCCTGAACATTGTATATAGACTCCTAAGTCCATTGGCTGAAAACAATCTCTGCAAGTTCTTGTTCTTCTGGTACCTGAATGGAGCAAGCTCAACAGTGGCTGCAAAGGCTATGTCTCTGTACTGATATGGTGCAATTCCTGCTGAACACATGCAAGCTATTTTGTTCAACATGTCTCTGTGGAAGGTGGTGTTTCAAGTGCAGCCATTCCACCTGTCTGAGCCTGAGTTTGGACAGACAGGGCATGAACTGGATACTTATGCACAAAAGCTCACAGCACTTTCAGGCAAAGTACACCATCTTTGGTCAAGTCATCCAACAGTGGTCTATTGGTAACCTCATCAATATTTGATCCCACTCTATACCCCCTCTCAATCTGCCAAATCAAATACTTCCTCAATCTGTTGCATGGCTCTGTTGGCAAGCTCAGATGGCTAGGAGAGATTGGTGGCAAGACATGACACACCTTGCAAATGTCAGTGGCAAGCACATTGTTGACAGGCAGACTACACTGACACATATGAGGCCTGACCCAACCCAACCCAATGCTGCCAATGATAGTGATGAGTTGGCTGAACAATGCTTTGTGTATGGGATGATCTTCTGTGCATTGTAAGTCTGTGAACTGGGTCCTGCTCCTGTACAATGAAGAGGAGCTTGAACAATAAAGAGATAAGGATATGTAAGTATGTCCAGCATCATAAGATAGGCAAAAATCAACAGTGGGCACATAAATTGATGCATGAGATTGCACTCAGTGGGCCAAAGGAAGTCACCTTCATGAGCTCTATCTATAATATCTTTTCATTCATTAGTATATCTGCCAATGGGAATAAATGGTGGAGGATTCAGTAAAAGCACAGGGATAGATGTGAGTGGGTCACCATGTATATTGCAAATTATGTGAAAGCATGATGGGAGATCACCTATTACCAGGTTAAATTTCTTTGCTACTGGTTTGTACTTTCTCTTCCCATACATGGCAACAGTGGAGTCCAAGGAATCAAGAATAATAGAAGTTGGAAGTGTAGATGGAGTGGGGATGTGTAGGTTGTTGTCAACAAGCAGCAATATGGAGCACAGTGACACCAACTCCTTCATGACTATAAGCAAGTCTGGCAGCTGGCCAGGTGGAAACTTGTGAAGGTACACTTCATACAGGTCAGGGATGATGATAGGATTGTTGTGCTGACTAGACACAACCACTTCTTTGAATTAACACAGCATGTCATGCACAAGTTGACAAACCTTTTCATCTGAGATGAACTGAGCATAACTATTGATGATGTTGATTTCATCATTGTCCTCTTCCTCCATGTGATTGGCAGCTGCCATGGGGATGAGATGGACATGTACTTTCTTCACAGTCAGTGCTTGTTCCAAGGCTCTTCTTCTTCATTTATAATAATGTTTACTTGCAAAGGACTATTGCTATACAATTAGCAAGGACTTACCCTCTTTCATCTTTGTTTATCTCTCATTTCACTCACACTTGTGGCTATTTACTTAGTTTACTATGGACACATCTCAGATCACATGATCTTGTTGATTGCTGCACAATCATTGTTGATCAGTGAACCTTATTACTTATACTATCTTTAGGACACTTGATTTTGTATAAGTAGGGACAAGCCTGGTGGTCTTATACCCCAGTCTTGTCAACTTTGCAATCTAGGGATTTCCCTATACTGCACTTGACTTAAAACTCCCCTTCAACCCTAAGAACTATGTCTAAGATCTATAAGCCACTCTAAGTGTCACAAAGACATCCTAAATTTGTCATCCTGGATCCCATTTAGTCATCAGTGGTATCATCCTCATCACTGTTTTGTTGATCCCTCTCTACATTGTCATAGGAACATTCACTATGCAATACAAGCACACAATAATCACCTTGTTACCAGGGGCTGTCAGGTCACATTTGCACCTTACTTTTATTCCTTTTCTTTTACTTTACATTCTTTTATGTTTTCCTTTGATTAGATAAGATTAGATCATCTTCCTTTCAGTTCATCTGATCTGATCTTATCTTTATCTACTTACTGTTGCTTTGTGCTCTGGATGTGCCCATGCTGCACATGATGTCATACTGACTGCAGGTATTTACTGTGGACTACCTGCCCTAGATTACTGCACTGGTCTGTGCATGGTTCTTTAGAGTATATAGGAAGCTGTAGTATAGTGAATATACTCCAGCTTGTTATGGCTGGCATATCCTATTCTTTGGAGTGATCCTTAGTCTAGTGCATGCTGGTCTCCCTTATGGGATATGTAGGACTGCCATCTTACAGGGGCATCATTATCACAAATCTTCCCTAATACTGTTGATGAGTATCACACACACATAATGCTGGAAAACAACCATCAGAGACATCAGGTGAACACAGTGACATTAATGTGCTGCACACAACAATCAACCACAGTCACATCAATCATGCATTTGCTTAGGCATCAGACTATAGGACTGGGTTTGGCCAATGAGGAGCAGGACTGATAAGATGTATAGGCCAAGATGCAGTCCATGGAGTCACAAGTCACAAAGTCAGCATTTGGTGTGATCAGCACTTTTCCTATTTTGCTCATCCATTATAGTATGATACTTTATTCATTCATGTCCAGACTCCACCTCATTTCAAAATATCCCTATGATTGACCCTATGTTGTAAGATTTCTGTTTTGTTTTGTTGTGCTCCAGCCTTGGAGCTAGACTTGTATTTAGATGGTGCATCATCAGT
This sequence comes from Albatrellus ellisii, assembly GCA_003314395.1. NCBI lineage: Eukaryota > Fungi > Basidiomycota > Agaricomycetes > Russulales > Albatrellaceae > Albatrellus > Albatrellus ellisii. Next base: position 6,635 of record QLPN01008698.1, read on the forward strand.
CAGAATGAATAGATTTCCCCCACCCATGATTTGCCTCCCCTCTCCCATCTGAGTCTGATTGTGAAAAGCACATTCCTCTTCTCCTCCTGCATATCTCACAATTAAGAAAGTGTATGTACCTCATGGGTCATGTTTATTATTGTGTTGCATTCTCCATCATGTTGCATTGTGTTCTCTATTGTGTTGTGTCTGCATTGCATCTTGTTTATAATTCTTTTCTGTATTATGATATTACTGTGTTGTGCTGTGATACTACTGCAATTACATTGTGTCTGCTACAATGCAGTCATTGTTGCAATCATCTTGTCATGTCTGTGTCATATCTCCCTTTTGTTGCCCTGTTGCATCATGTTATTGCATTTATTGCACTAAACTACTAACTTTTACAACTTTGGTGTCTAGAGAATCTTACAACTCACATCCCTCAGCAATCATTGTGGTTGTGGTTGTAGTTTCTGCCATCACAATACCACAGCACATATCACCATCCAATAGGCCACTCTTAGCACCCATCACCTTTCTACACATATGTACTATTTACATACTATGTATTATGCCCACCATGCTTACTACCACTTCCTCAGACTTCACACACCTTGCCCCACTCACTACACTGGGACAATGTGCATCCCTCCTACATATGGGCACTCTTGTACTTCTCTACTTACTCTCTGCTCTGATTCTCCTTGTGGATACTATATAAGATTGGCACACTACACTACAACTCCTCAGATGCTCCACATCTCATCTGACTTCTCTACACTTGTGCTGTGACCCTTCTGTCATCACATGCTCACACTCTGCTGCAGTCATGCTATCTGCACCTTCCCCAATGGGGATCATTTGCTGCTTATATGTTCTGTCTATCATTGTTTGCCATAGCCTGCAAGTACAATGTTGGAATATCTATGCAGCTCATCCAGCTTAACCTCCTACAAGGCAACACACATCTTCATTACATCTTCCCACTCATATCTTATCTGATCTCACAACCCCACTTACATCACCTACAACACATTCCCACTACACATGCTCTACACTCCATTTGAACTCTATTCCCTACACACTACATCAAGCAAACCCCCACTTCCTGTGCATGCAGGACATGGGAGACAACTGCTATTACTGTAAATGTCATCACAAAAATATAGGAAATGGCTAATAGCCAGAGGGTCAGTGGCAGATGCATGTCTGCAGCAAAGTGTGAGGGGTCACCAACACAGTAAGGTGATGTGACGTGGTTTAAGTATGTCAGACGATATGTAAGACATCTGAGAGGAGGATACTAACCTGCAGCAAAGTGTGAGAGGTCACCAACATGGTAAGGTGAGGTGACATGGTTTAAGTATGCTGCAGGGAGGATATCAGAGGATGTAAGAGTGGGAAGATGGGGGTACTCACTCAGATGATATGTAAGATGTCTGAGGAGGCAGTATGGTGAGAGTCCCTATATATATAGTGTCTGCAGGTAAGGTGTTGAAATCGCAAACTGACACATGTACTACTTACTATTTCCTTTTTAGGCAACTCGGCAGAAGCCGACATGTGTGCAAACTTTCATCTCCTCTCAGCAGAAAAACATATGATATCTACCTACTTTTTCAATCACTCCACTACTGTATAGTTCCCAGCCACAGGTAGTTTATCTAGCCTGTTTACAATACCCCACTTTTTTTTCCTCAGTCCTCATGTTGTTTTCGAGACTGAGGTGAGATCTTACTTTACACTACTTTAACTTACTTACTGACTGGTATCAGTGCTTTTGTCCTTGTTGTTAGGACACTTTTTGGTGTTTCTTGTGCAGAAGATCACCTGTCTATAATAACCTTTGTTATTGCAAAATAAGGTTGAAGTGGAGTGTAAGCAGTGAAGTACAACAACTACCATACTGGTGAGGGACACACATTGTGTCAGAGAAGTAGGTAGTGTGTGTGTATTTGGACATGTGGTAAGTGGTCCAAGGAGTTGCAAGGAGAGGAAGGGTGGTACATATGTATTAGTAATGTGTACATGCACAGTGGAGTATAGTGAAGCCAAACAAAGTAATGTAGTGGTATGTATGGCAAAAGTCAACACTTTCTGCATAATGTTACGAGGCACTTGCTTTGGCACCTCGTAACGCGTTTCTTTTTTTTCTTCTTTTCTTTTATCTTACTTACTATAGTAAAGTGTAGTATTATTACTACAAGTGTGAGCTTAGCTCCACTTTACTTAGTAAGGACTCTCTTTTCTTTTCTCTATTATAGTACTTAAGTATTTACATACTTAAGTGTGAGCTTAGCTCCAAGTACTATATTAGACTTATCTTTTTCTCCTTTATATTTCTTTATTTATTATAACATTTACTTGCTAAGGACTATTACTATACAATTAGCAAGGACTCCCATTTCTTGCTCTTGTTTATCTCTTGTTCATTTCGCGTTTGTGGCTGAGCCACTTATATCACATGGACGCATACTTACTGCGCATTACTGCGTAACCTTACTATAGTTAGATCGCTAGTTTCGTATAAATAGTTGACAAACTGGTGGTCTTAAACCCCAGTCTTGTCAACTTCGCAATCTAGGGAATCTTCCTTATACTGCGCTTGATCTAAGCTTGTTAATCACTCACTTCACTCTCTCAGAACTAAGTCTAAGAACTCTAAAGTCACTAAACGTCACTAAGACATCTTACACTTGTCAATCTGGATCCTCGTATCGTTATTGGTGGAATCATCCTCATAACCATATCATTAATCCCATTCTTCATCGTCATCAGGAACCTCTATTACGTTCATCAAGCCAATATCCAAACCTTGGTTACCAGGAGTAACATTTAGACCTTCCCTAAGACCGTCCAATAGGCCGCTCTTAGCACATAACCCTTAGATGTCCTATCACTCTGGGGCATTTGTTGCCTCACCACTTATCACACTGCTTTTGCAATCATTACTCTCTTGTCTCTGATTCTTAGTGTTGGCTCATCCCTGGTTCTTCATACAAGAGGTGATGGGTATGTGTCATATGGATGCTGTAAGCAGGGCCCATGTGTTAAGTCCAAGGAGATGATGGTGAAGTAAGTGCATAACATGTATGTAAGTAGTACATGTGTAGAAAGCTGAACAAAAAGTATGCATATGCTTCAACAATGCTGACCACACTACTACATACCACATATGTTTATCTTCATTTCCCACTTTATCTTATCTCATCTACAACTGGCCACTTACTGTGCTGGCTGACTATCACATGCTCTTTACTCTGTCCTGCCCCAATTGGGCATCTCTTTATCTTTATAGTTGTAGCTCCCCTCTAACCTTATCTTTGCTACCCTATATAATCTTTTCTCTTCCATCCTACCACCTCAGCACTTTAGCACACTGCCAAGGTAGGTCTCTAGTAGCACACTCTTTCCTTCTTTCTTCTGACATACCTGGCTCTTTTAGTGCTCTGCTCATCTGTCTCTCCTCTGCATACATACTGTATGCCTTCATTGTCACCAGTCACCCTCTCCTCTGCCTGTTCTCCCACAATGTGGGATTCTGGTCCAATGGACCACCTTATCTTCTGCCTCCTACTCTTCATCATCTGGACCTTCTGCAATGTTTCCTGCCCATATGCCTGTCGACAGCTTGAAGACACAGATAGGTGAGGAGAGAAAGGGAGACACTCACACAGGTCAGGCAGACTCGAAGGGTTGTCTGCCTCGGCAGACATGCGAGATAGTAGATCAGCTTGATGTTGGCATTGTGCAAGTATGGGTGGTGGACTGATGGTGAAGAGTCTGTGTGAAGAGCCAGAGATGACTTGGATGAAATCAGTGATCACAACAAGAGTATCCTGCTCAGCATACCAGAGATATGCATGTAAAGAGCTCAGCAGGCCTTTTCACAAGAGGCGGATACACTGTGGAAACGGAGGCTGGGGGTCAGAGGCAAGTGAGCGGGATATTTAGGCAGAATACTCAGGTGCATTGCTGCATCATGCTTGTAACTGGTATAGAAGCTGAGACAAAGGACAGAATGATAGAAGGGGAAGGATGAAGGGGTCATGAACTGTCATCAAGGAACACAAGATGGATGGTGTTTGTCAGAGGTGTCAATTTTTCCTACTATACAACACTGATCATACTTATCCATATTAGTATTTGTCTAGTCCTTTGCAGATCACACTATTCTCTCTTTCCCTTTTTTGGGATCTATCTTTTGGTTTTATAGTTAAGCTCCTTTTAAACTTTATTGTGATTGAGCTGTATAAACCTTTCGTTTTTCGTCCACATACCTCAGCACTTTTATCTACTGCTGAGGTATGTATCTCGTCGGCTACTCTAACTCCTCTCTGACATACCTGTCTCTTGTAGCAACTTCTCGTCTATTCTGTGTACCCTCATCTGTACACCTCATCGTCTTCTCTCATCAGGTATTGTCTTATCATATTAGCACTTTTATCTACTGCTGAGCAACTTCTCGTCTATTCTGTGTACCCTCATCTGTACACCTCGTCGTCTTCTCTCATCAGATGTGGCCCTTTGGCCTACTGCTCTGTCTCCTCAAGGGAATACCCCTTATCGTCGCCACTGCTCTGCCTTATTGCATTGCATATCTATTTTGTGCTGTGCTATATTTATCGTTTGCCGCCCTGCCCAGTTTTCCACAAGAGGTACGTGTATTGGAGATCGAGCGCGGTCCGTGCGAGCTTATGTGATCTCGCAGCGCGGGTGTAGTGCAGATGCAGGGTCTAGGATATAAGGATTAGCTACTTTTTTTTGTACGCCCTCGCGCGATTGCCCTACCTTTTACCCTCCCCCTTGTAGTACAAACATGTCATCTTGCGAAGTGTTCGACCGTGCATCTCAACAACGTGTTTCATCAACACTGCGAACGACAGCTCGCACTCAACAATCCGCTCATTTTCTACGCCGGTCTCCAGCTCCGATACACTTCCCTAGAACAATGCAGCGACACAAAAAGTCATCTGAGCATAGCATACTAAAATCGGAGTGGCGACACAACTGTACATGACCTAGTATCTGGAAGAAGAACGGTATGGTGAAGTATATGGCAGCCTACAAACCAGAATCTGTGTTTTTGAAACATTTCTGCAGGTCAAGTACAACGAGTCTCCGAGAACCTGCCACCAACAAGACTTTATCGCATGAGACAGCGATGTTGAAATTGAACGTTGGCTCTAATGGTCTATAAGCCGGTGGGAGCCAGCACACTCGTCGTTCGCTCGTTACACTGACCCGCCAGATCCATCCGTCCTCTCGCAACCTCAATACTGTCTCCGGAGGTACCAGGTCGTCCGCGGTGCATGGGGGACGGTGCTGAGGGAGTATGGCAAAGATACCGTGGTTGGTGAGGATGGATCTGTGGTTGTCGAAGTAAGAGCAGAATGTTGCGCGATGTGACGTATCGCATTCGCAAAGCAAGTGAACAGACTTGGTGGACCGCGCCGATGCCACGCCCCAGACACGCACCCTGCCTTCCCATCCACTCGTCAGCAGCCGTGTCCCATCCGCAGCCCAGGCGAGATGGATTTCGCGTGATCCAACAGGCTGAATGGCTGCTTGACCTGAAATAGCATCCAGCAGGCCAAAAGAACCCTGTCCCAGCCATGCGATCAAGTCGTTCTGTGGAGAAAGCGCGATGCAATCGGCCCAATTCGAGACTTGTGATTGCCACAGACGGGTGTGGCTGACCAAGTCCCAGAGCTCAGCTCGGCGTCGGTCGTCCGCAAATACGACCTGTCGGCTATCGGAGCGAAATGAAACACATGCCACATTTCCTCTGTCACACCTAAATATGGCAGAGAGCTGACCGGAATACAAGTCAAAGATGTGGACATCCAACTCTCCGTATAATGCGACGAACTTGTCGTCCGGAGACATCTCAATGGCTCTAAATGACCTGTTGGATGACCCACGGGGCTGCGTCCACGCCAGCTTGCTTGACTCCGCCGTTCGGACTTCGATCATCCTGTCAGAGATGGTGGCAAAAATCATTCCAAGTGGGGACAAAACAACACGGATGGTGAGGAGGTCCTGGCGCGGCGACTCGACAACGTTCAGATCCCACAAGCGTATGGTTTTGTCTCCAGATGCTGATGCCAGAAGTGATCCGTCGGGTGAGAACTGGACTGCATGAATCCAGTTCCCATGTCCGTGGAAGTGATGGATTTGCTTCCAAGTCCGGGCATCCCAAATCCCACAGGAGTTGCTAGAGGGGATGGAAGCCGCCATGTATGCCGAGTCTGGTGAGAAAGCCAGCGAGCGTCCATCGAAGGACTTGATCTCCCTTTGCTTTGTCCACCTTTGTACATCCCAAACAGTAAGGATATCTCCGTTTTCAGACACAGACACTGCAACCTCCTCGTCAGGTGCCATGGCAAAGGCCGAGAGCACTCCTAGATGCCGCTCGCTGTAGGAATCTGATTCGAGTTCCCAGACCCTTATGGATCCGTCCCACGATGCGACCATGAGCCGGTTCGGGCTGATAAATGCCAGCGATATCACACCTCCTGGCGCGTTGAACACCTTGACGGATCTGTGAGCGGCGTCCATGGACCAGATGTGAATCTTGCGATGATCATCCGCTGATGCTATGCGTAGACAATCTGGAGAGAATGCGACATGCCAAACTGGCGCTGAGTGTCCAGTATACATGTTGACTTGTAAACCAGCTGCCGCATCCCAGATTCTAACGGTTTTATCCAACGAACCTGAGGCGATGCGCATCCCATCGCATGAGTACGAAACTGATAGAACGTCACGCGTGTGACCCGTCATGACCTGCAGAGCAGCTCCAGTTTGCACGTTCCATAGCCAAACCATGTCATCAGATGAACCAGACACCAATCGTCTTCCATCTGGAGAAAAGGCGATAGAAATGCATTCACGACTGTGTCCCTCGAGCACACGTACGCAAGGGCTCCATGTCTGCTGTCGTCCTTCCTTGACATCAATGCCGGATCGTAATCTCGGTCCATATACCTGCGATAATCGAGACTCGACAGGCAGGAACGGAACGACATGGTGGTGAAGTTGCAAACATGCAACACTGATGGCTGGGTAGAACTCCCGCATCACTCTTGCACAGTCACTTAGAAGACTGTCAATCTCAGTCTGGGGAGACACCACTTTCTGCATCCAACAAGCACGGTTTGTAAGTCGATCTTGCAGAGAAATTGATGTCTCACCTTCACTGTCTGGAGCGCGGACAGCAGCGCAGACATTGCACCGTCCAATCCGCCTAACAAGCTCATCACCTCCAGCCAATTCAGCAAATGATTCGAGCAGAACCTGCTGAGGAGTTCCAAGATCGTATCGTGGATGTTACCGCTTGATAGGTGAGATGCCCAATGGCGACATGCATACTGTATATGGGCGGGAATATGTGTTGCGATTCGGATTTGTAGATCACTGATCTCTTCATTATGTAATGATGGGTCTTTGATCTTACATATGTCTGGCGACAGTTTCCGCAAGATGAGCAGGCAGTGCTCGGCAAGCAACGTATGCTGAAGACGCGCATTGACGACAAAGTTATCGTCCCTGCATCGGTCGACGTCGACAAGGAAATCATGAGACGAAGGATGGATCAATCGAATAGGACCATCTCCAGTGTCGGGAACGATCACCATGGAGTGCAAGCTACAAAGCGTCATCTGCACAGTCCCATCTTTCAAGTCCAGCAAACCCTCCAGTCTTTCAGCGTCAAGGGGATCGAATAGCACAGCCACTGTACCCAGCACCATTTTGAGTCTCGCCCGCTGGTCTCCTGAAATGCTAGGGAATGCTTCATGGAGCACCTGCCGGTACAGCCTGTCCAATTGCCAATGTGGCGAGGACTTGCCAGATGCAATGTATGTCGTCGACAGGAGACACGCGAGCTGTCCTTCAGGGTTGTGAGCATGCCGATCCTCGATAAAATTGGCAGCTGTGGCGGCAAAGATGAATAGCCCTCGGGACTGTTCGACTAACCCAGCCAATTCCACTTCTGAGGGCCAGGAAGAGGGCAGTAAGAATGACCGTCGGATACGCGAAAGCCGTTGCTTGAGATAGATTCGAATATCTTTCTCTGCGATACCCGACGGAATGCTGTGCAGGATTAACGCACTCGTATCCTTCATCAGATCCGTCTCCTGAAACCCCTGGACGACGCTCGTCACTGGCCTGCTTGTGATCAGAAACCTCAGTTGAGAGAGACGGCCAGCAGACTCCGAGACAGCAGAGAGAATGGTTGATATTGTATTCTCTTCTTTACACTCGTCCAACGCGTCGATGATGATGATACATGGTCGGAACGTCTCTTCTCTCATGACGGCACCCAGCGGCTCTACAATGAGCTTCTTTAGCTGTCTCGATGTGAGGGCATACTGCAAGTCAGGATCCTTGCGCATTGCTTCCGATACGTGCTTCTTGAAAGTAGCACTGAATAAGGAGAGCTGATACGCGATGGTGGGGAAGATCAGATTAATGTTACTGCACTCGGCGTCATCCCTCGAGCAGAAGAATGATGCCCCGAGCTCGCCTGTTTCGTCATAGTGATTCGCGATGGTTTGAGCGATGGTCGACTTGCCGGTACCTGCCACTTCATCCAGCCAGAAGATCCGACCGTTGGCATTCCCTTTCATGGGTAGAATCTCGTCGGTCTTGGGATTCACCCCCTTAAACCAATCATATATTCGGCCAAGGATCTCGGTTCTTGTATCTTGAGTGCATGAGACTCGTTTGGCCTCCTGGTCGAATCGCGCTGCGATTACATGGCGTGGCATCGGACCATCTTGGCTGTGCTTCAGTCTAGCGGATACGAACATGTCAACGCCTGCACCTACCTGGATTGACCATCTGTTGAGATTATCAGTAACATCGATGAGGCTGGGCGAGCCGCTGAGATAACGCACCTGGCCGACGGCATCCACGTCCCGACATGTAGCCTCTGCCTCCGCATGCACGTCTCGACGTGTAGTTTCTGCCTCTGCATGTACCAAATCTTCCATCTTGTCAAAACCATCGCGCAATTCAGCTCGTAATTCCTAGGCGCGCGTTAGGCTCGCAAGGACAGTCATTTGTATGTGCTCAGGCCGACCTGGATCCCGAACTCGATCATAACAGCACTCTCGAGCTGTGTCAGATTTTCAGCTATAGCTCAATCATCAGCGTCCGTGGAATGCTTACCATGAAGCTATTTAGGCACCACTGAAGCTTCTGCAGACAGGTTGCTACTTGAGCGGCAACGTAATCTGCGTAGAAAACAACAGCAAGCCTCTGCTTCGGCATCGTTCGCTTGAGTGTGCCAGTAAGCTCAGTAATTGAGCTGTGTTATCCGTGTGGGATTAGACATGTTTTGCGGAATTGGATGAAATTGAAATGACCTGGACAGATTACCTATGCGCTGATGGAGCGCAGGCGAGCAGGCTTCAGGTTTCTTCAACGGGCCCTTGAGGAGCTGGAGTAGATTATTGAAACAGATTTCCAGCGCGGCAACGTCTTCAGCATTCTGATTTGCTTTCTGTCTCACATGGGGGCAATGAACATGAGATAGAAGGAGACAACAAACATACACCATACGTCGACTAGGTCCATGACATTCACAAGGCCCCCAACCGCAGATTCCAGAGGTGTAAATGTGGCGGACGCCTGTACCACGACACGGAGGACTCGAATAAGTGGTGACTTCCGGGACACAATCTTTTGGAGCGTCTTGCGGACAGAGATTTTAGGCGGGGTTGAGCTAGACATCGTTGACGACGGGAGTGAAGAGCAGATAAGTTACCAGTCGCCGTGCAGGTCTGGGGGAGATCGTGATCAAACTGGTGTTTGCGGTAAACACGAGGCGGATGTGGGAACGCCCGGACGTGAGAAGGACAACGTGTTGATTGTGAAACAGCAAGTCGGCGATGAGTGAATGGGCGTCAGACGATTCTAAATCAATTACTCACCACAACGAGTCGATGTGAAACACCAGCCTGAGTGATGAAGAACCCAGCGATGAGTGGAAAATGTCAGACAATTTAATTCCAATGCACGAGAACTGGAGACTTTTAATTAATGCAAGTACAACTCATGACTGAGGGTGTCAAGAATCAGAGATACGCACTTTTATTTTTCTTTTCATTCTCCTGTATTCTACAACGTTCCACTCCACATGCGCAGCAGTGGAGTGATCAAGGGGCTGTAACCCCCCTCGTTATGCCTACCTTTTGTTTCATGATTATCAAACCGCAGCAGATACGAATACTATAAAGTCGACTCACTGTACGTCGTACAAAGGCATCTTGACCTCCTTTCGTATATCTTGTCTTTTGCTCTCTTGTTGCAATCGCAGAATTGCTTTCGCGTTCGTCTCGGAGATCCCTGTTAATCCTGATTATAGGTGTTTGGCTACTCCGGTACGCTAAACCCTAACATTAGGTCAAGATCTCCTACTCCGACTCGAACCAATCCTGGCTCCCTCCCCACCCACCTCGTTACCCCAAGGGTTTCGGTTTCACAAACGATGAGACACCTTCGTCTACGGAAACCAACCAGTCGAATACCTAGGCAACAATATCTGGAGAATTACAGATACACAACAACATATTGACACTTCGGGCTTTTATAGTCAAGACATCTCTGCTCCCTCTGTACATTTGTACGTTTTCGATCCAGTAACCAATACTCACACAGATGTCCCACTGCTAGAAGGTATTTCGACTACCCCTAGTACGGCCACCACCTCCCTTGAACCTATTCCCTTCTCTGCCCCCCCGGAACTTTTCCCATGACCGGAACCCATCATTGAAGATGTTGTTATGACTTCTACCACTACCAAGACACAATTTCTAAAGATCAACAAACCCTCAGAATTTGACGGAAACAAGAAAAACTTCCAAAGTTTCTTCTTATCCTGCACCAAATATCTTATTGCTTACAAAGACCTTCATGCATCTGATGCACAGAAGATCCTGTTTGTTTTGTCTTTCATGATGAAAGGCACAGCTCAAGTGTACAATGATCGGTATACTATGGAAAACCTGATGGGAACCACTTACCCATTATATGCCAATTTCATCAAAAGCTTAAAAACCGAATTTGAAGACCCTCACAAAGTACGGCAAGCGTACTTAGCACTTCGACAACTCAAACAAGGAGCCCAAACTATAGAAGAATACAACTCTGCATTTTTAGCCTTAGTCCATGAAGCCGCTATTCCAGATGACTGAACCAAACTTGATCATTATGAACAAGGTCTTAACTCCAGTCTTGCTGACAGGATCTATAACTCCGAAGTCCCCAAAACATTTGCTGACTGGATGGAGAGAGCTACGATCATGGACACTCAATGGCATGCACAAAAAGAACAGAAGAAGACTCGTACACCTTTTTCTTCTTTCAGCACCAGTCATCCTTGACTAGATCCCAATGCAATGGATGTCGATCAACGTCGACAGATACCAGGATCACGTCCTCTGTTGAAGAAATTGACGAATGAAGAAAGGGAGAAGCTATGAAGGGAAGGAAAGTGTTTCGCTTGTCGACAATCTGGCCATATGGCCAATCAATGTCCAACAAAAACAAATAACCCATGTATTCGCATCACAGAAGAAGTGTCTCTGCCTACTCCTCCACTTTCAACCCCTTACCCACACACTCCATACATTCCCCCTCCTATTGCTAACCGAGCACATGCTTGCATTTCAAACATTGTCAATGAAGAAGAAGAAGAACAAACAGTACCTCCTACTTATGATGAAGCCGCGGTTAGGAGGATTTATGAAACCATACACGCATTACCACAGGAGGGAAGAATGGCATTATCCGTTATGTCAGAGGATTTTTGAAGGGTTTGGAGAATTCTATGCGTCTTCAAACCACTATACTATATCCTGATGATCTACTACGCTCTGTAACATCAACTCATGCATTATATCTTGAAGCACAGATCAGTAATCATCTAGGAAGTCATAGACTCAAAAAACAAAAAGCCCTAGTAGACAGCGGAGCCACCAACAATTTCATACACCATCGACTGGTCGCCAAACTCAAAATCCCTACCATCCCCTTATCACGCCCCAGAATAGTCCGAAACGTGGATAACTCCGAAAACAAATTGGGACGTGTTACACATGAAGTCATTCTCAAAATGAAAATCCAAAATCATGAAGAAGAAGTAAAATTTTTTGTCATTGATCTTGGATTAGATAATATCATCTTAGGACATCCCTGGCTTCAAAAACATAACCCCGACATCAATTGGGTTATGTCAAAACTCTCATTCACACGATGTCAAAAGGCTAGTTGCCATGCTGGATCTAGAAGATCGTCTTCTATTCGAAAAATCAAATTCAATGCCGGCTTACCCTTGGAGGAAGGAGATGAAGTCTTTATGGGGATACCAGACGAAGAATGGGTAAGGCATACAACCTGAGCCATAGAATTGACAGCTGCCACTACCCCTAAAGTAACGATAATACCGGATCATTACAAAAAATTTCATAAGGTATTTTCGGAAGAAGCCTCTCATTCCCTTCCCCCTTTACATGATTGGGACCATGCTATTGATCTTAAATCCGACGCTATTCCAGAAAACAACTGCAAAATCTACCCCCTAAATCCTACAGAACAAATTGCACTTAACGAATTCATCAAAGATATGACAGCCCAAGGTTATATCTGAGACTCAAAGTCTCCCTTTGTGTCACCATTCTTCTTTATCAAAAAAAAGGATGGTAAACTACGACCGGTACAAGACTATCAACAACTGAACAGTCTTATGATCAAGAATCAATATCCTCTCCCATTAATCGCTGACATCGTTGACAAGCTGAAACATGCCAAATATTTTACCAAATTTGATGTCCGATGGGGGTATAATAACGTCTAAATCAAAAAGGGAGATGAATGGAAGGCTGCTTTCAAAACTAATAGAGGAATGTTCGAACCTCTGGTAATGTTTTTTGGCCTCATGAACTCTCCAGTGACGTTTCAAACTATGATGAATTCTGTATTCCGCGACCTTCTGGACACAGGAAAAGTTTTCATTTATATGGATGATATCCTAATCGCTACAGCAACAATAGAAGAACACCACCAACTAACTGAACTTGTTCTACAAAGACTCACAGATCATTCTCTCTATCTCAAACCAGAGAAATGCGAGTTCAAAAAGGAACAGGTTGAGTATCTAGGGCTCATCATTTCAGCAGGTCAAACTGCCATGGACCCAGTCAAAGTACAAGGAATCCAAAACTGGCCTACCCCCACAAAACTAAAAGAAGTACGAGCCTTCATAGGATTCGCGGGATTCTATTGACGCTTTATCCGCAACTTTTCACACCTTACCCGACCGTTACATGACCTAACAAAAAAGAACACCTCCTGGCATTGGGATCAGCCACAACAAGATGCATTTGATCTCTTGAAAACCAAATTCATTTCCTCTCCTGTCCTTATCTCTCCTGATATAACCAAACCATTCCAGTTGGAATGCGATGCATCAAAACGAGCCTGCGGAGCGGTTTTATCTCAAAAAGGAGAGGATGGTTTATGGCATCCCATTGCATTCATGTCTAAATCCTTTTCTGAAGCTGAATGTAACTATGATATTTATGACAGAGAACTGCTTGCTATCATCAAATCACTTGAAGAATGGCGACAATACCTTGAAGGCGCCCCTCATAGTATCACCATTCTCTCTGATCATAAAAACCTTGAAGTATTCAGAGACGCTCAGAAATTATCATGACAACAAGCTAGATGGGCCTTATATCTAACTTGTTTTGATTTTCAGATCAAACATGTCCCTGGCTCAAAAGCTGGTCATCCTGATGCACTATCACGAAGACCAGATCATGATGATGGCAGTCATGATAATGAAGATCAAATCGTCTTAGATCCATCTTTGTTCATCCGCCCTATTTCCACTACCATTATTGACAACACATTTTTCCCACATATCCAAGCTTGTACAAACTGGGACGAAGAAGTTTTAGACATATCACATCTTCTTCAAGCTAACGCTTCTAGTCCAGCAAAAACTCAACTTCTACAACATTGGACAATTGAACGGGGGGTAATTTACTACTCTGGATGTCTCTATGTCCCAAAAGATGACATACTCAGACATGACATTGTCCAAAGTTTACATGTTACCCCCACAGCAGGACATCCCGGACGACTCAAAACACTAGATCTAGTACAACGCATCTTCTGGTGGCCAAAGATGAGAAAGTATACTTTCAATTTTGTTGATGGATGTCCTATTTGTCAAGGATATAAAAATTTACCAAACAAAACTCCTATCCCCCTCTTTCCCATCAAACCCAAACCAACAGCTGAACCATTTTCCACAGTTTCCATGGATTTCATCATGCAACTCCCCCTATCACATGGCTATGACACCATAGCTGTATTCATGGATCATGATACAACCAAAATGACCATAATCGCCCCATGTCACTCTTCCATATCTGCCGCTCAAACTGCTGATCTATACAAGGATCATGTTTGGAAAAGATTTGGACTTCCTCATCGTATCATTTCAGATCGAGGACCTCAATTTACCACTAAATTCACCAAAGAACTCTGCCAAAAGTTATCAATCAAGCAAGCAATGTCCACTGCCTATCATCCCCAAACCAACGGACAAACAGAACGAATGAATCAAGAACTAGAACAATATCTATGTATGTTTTGCACAGCGAGACAAGATGATTGGTCTACCCTTCTTACAACAGCAGAATTCACGCACAATTCCCATATTCATTCTACATTGAAGTATTCACCCTTCTTTCTTCTTATGGGATATCATCCCCATGCTCAACCCGCCATTCCTATTACATCTACCCTTCCATCAATCTCTGAACAACTAGTTTTATTGCAGACCATCTGAAAAGAGTTAGCAGCAGCCCAATCCATAGCTCACCGAACTTGGAAATCTATCGCTCATCTTCCATCATATCAAAAAAATGACTGCGTTTGGTTAGACACAACCCACCTCTCTTCCGCCTTCCCCTCTATGAAACTCGCCCCAAAAAGATATGGCCCCTTCCCCATCACTGCCATCATTAACCCTGTGACATATCGCTTGTCGTTACCGACTCATTGGAAGATACATCCAGTCTTTCACACATCCCTTCTTCACCCATATACTGAAACAGCAGCATATGGACCCCATCATATGCCACCCCCTCTGGATCTTGTAGAAGGAGAGGAACATACCGAGGTCGAAAATATCCTCCAATCACGAT
>QLPN01008711.1:1254-18002 GCA_003314395.1 Albatrellus ellisii
TCATCACAAACTCGCTTCACTCTCTAAGAACAAGTCTAAGAACTCTAAAGTCACTAAAATGTCGCTAAGACATCTTACGCTCGTCACTCTGGATCCACGTATCGTTATTGGTGGAATCATCCTCATAACTATATCATTAATCCCACTCTTCATCGTCATCAGGAACCTCTATTACGTTCATCAAGCTAATATCCAAACCTTGGTTACCAGGAGTAACACTTTAGACCTTCCCTAAGACCGTCCAATAGGCTGCTCTTAGCAGATCCAGAGTGATGAGTGTAAGATGTCTTAGCGACGTTTAGTGACTTAGAGTTCTTAGACTTAGTTCTGCGAGAGTGGAGCGAGATTGTAATGAGCTTAGGTCAAGTGCAGTATAAGGAGAATCCCTAGATTGTGAAGTTGACAAGACTGGGGTTTAAGACTGCCAGTCTGTCAACTATTTACACAAAACTAGCGATCTAACTATAGTACAGTTATGCAGTAAAGCGCAGTAAGTAAACGATAATGCACAGTAATGTGCAGTAAGTTCGCGTCCATGTGATATAAGTGGCTCAGCCACAAGCGCATAATGAACTTGAGATAAACAAAGGTAAATAAGAATGAGAAAAAGGAAGTCCTTGCTAATTGAATAGTGATAGTCCTTAGCAAGTAAATGTTATAATAAATAAAGAAAAATAAAGGGAAAAAGATAAGTCTTAATATAGTACCTGGAGCTAAGCTCACACTTAAGTATGTAAATACTTAAGTACTATAAAAGAGAAAAGAAAATGATAAGTCCTTACTAAGTAAAGTGGAGCTAAGCTCACACTTGTAGTAGTAATACTACACTTTACTAGTAAGTAAGATAAAAGAAAAAAGAAGAAGAAAAAAAGAAAACACATTACAAGGTGCCAAAGCAAGTGCCTCATAACAGATCAGTGATTGTCCTCATAGCTTCATCTACCCTGTTCATGAGAGCTTGCAGAGACTCTTCAGGCTTCTTCCTGATGGAGGACAAGTTGTTGTAGGCATTGAACCTTGCCCCAGGCTTCTTCGAAAGGTGGACCTTCTCAAGCTTGTCCCAGATCTTGATAGGATCACATTCAATGCCAGCGAGATGCACCCTTTGTTGATGTTCTATAGCAAGGAAGAGGGCTCTGGCAGCTTTCTGTGACCTCATCTTCCAATCCTGATACTCCGAGAGAGACTTGGACTTATCTGGAACAGTCTCCTCACCTGAAACCAGCATCCACAAGCCTCTCATCATCAACCAAGCCTTCATCTCCATTGACTATTGAGGGTAATTAGAGTTTGAGAGAGGTGGGATAGATGGAGACAAGTTAGAGTTGGAGGGCATGATGATGAAGATGATACCACGTGAGAACAAGTGATGTCAATGGGATATAATGTGGTAGAGGAGTGCATGGGAGTGTGTCCGAGGTGACTGCAAAGTATTGGAGTGATAGCACAAGTGTAGGTTGAGATACCACCACTGTTTCCAACTTGCCTAGTTGAGACTTTAGTGTTGTTGCAAAAGAACTGGTGAGTCAAATTGGTGGAATGTTGGAATGGAGGTAGGAGCAGTGTAGACTGAGGTCCGTACAAAGTTAGAAGTGGATCAAGTGTGCAGAAGTTGAGATATGAATGCCACAAAGTTGATTAGAGCACAGGGCCCACAACCTGTTAAAGGACAATAAAAGACTTGTTGTATTGCAATGGAGAGTACTCTAGACATCACACTAAGTGGGGGACTGAAGTCCGAAGTGAGCAACTAGAGAAAGAAGACAGAGACAAATGTACAGTACCTGAAGTCTGAAGTGAGCAACTAGAGAAAGCTAGCTGCGCCACTGAGGACTCTTTTATACTATGCATAACTGTGGAGTCAGAACCATAAGAGTGTGCCACATGTACATGTAAAGTAACAAGTCAAACACATGAGCACAAATAAAGATATAAGTGAATGTAACACAAAGTCTGGAAATCTGAAGATAGGAAAGTTGGTGAAGAACCTTATATAACAACAAACATGATGAAGGCAAACCAGACTCAGCTAGCATTGCAGTAATCCCCTCTGCCATAGTCCTATTGGCCCTCTCTGCAACTCCATTCTGCTGTGGTCGATTTTGGACAGTGTGCTGTCTAGTAATCCCTGCCTCTGTTGTGAACTGGGTAAAGGCATTAGACATGTACTCCCCTCCCTTGTCATCTTGAAGAGTCTTGATTTTCATCCCTAGGTGATTTTTGGCATAAGCTTTGAAAGCTTTGAAGGCCTCAAAGGTGTCTGACTTTGCCTTGATAGTGTTGTCATTCAAGGTTCTTCACCAACTCTCTTCTTATTTTCTTATCTTGAGATTTCCAGACTTTGTGTTACATTTGATCATATCTTTCTTTGTCCTGATCCATTTATGTTTTAACTCTGCACATATATGGTACACATAGTTAACTATCATACTCTGCATTTACACATACTATAAAAGAGTTCCCAGGTGGTGCAACTGCTTTCTTCAGTTGCTCATCTTGGACTCTAGGTACTGTAACTTCACTACTACATTAATTACTTAGTTGCTCATCTCAGACTCTAGTCCCCCACTTAGTGTGGTGTTTGTAGTGCTCCTGTTCTAATCACAAGTCACTGTCTATTGAAGTTTAACAGCTCTGGATTCTCCACCACAGAGAGAGCTGACTGGTTATCTATAAGGAAAGTGGAAGGGCCTTCAACAGGGTAGCCCAGCTCCTGCAGCAAGTTCCTCATCCAAAGCATCTCCTTCCCTGCTTCAACAGCTGCTATAAACTCTGCCTCTGTAGTTGAAAGGGCAACAAGGGATTGTAGCTTTGAAGACCAGCTAACAGCACCTGTCCCAATGCAAAGGAGGTAACCCAAAGTCAACCTAGAGGTGTCTGAGTCTCCACCATGGTCTGCATCAGTGTAGGTGATGAAGGGTTGTTGAGATTGTGAAGGGGAAGGGGAATAGGAAAGCTTCAAGTTGACACTGCCCTTGAGATACCTAAGGAGATGCTTAACTGCCTTCCAGTGCACCATGCCAGGATTGTTATTGAATTGACAGAGGGTGGACACAGTGTGGGAGATGTCAGGCCAGGTAGCAGTGGCAAGGTAAAGCAAGGCACCTACAGCAGAAACATAGGGAATGTCCTTCATTGCAACAACTTCTGCTGGTGTCTTCAGAGACATGGCTGCTGAAAGTCAAAGTCCTGGCTGCATAGGTGTTAGCACAGGCTTGCAATCATGCATGCTGAAGCATTCAAGTATGTTAATGATGTACTGGTGCTGACAGAGAGAGATGGTGCAATTTGGGCGATCCCAAGTGATTTCGATACCAAGGAGGAATGAGGTGGGTCCTAAGTCTCAAAGGCAGAAATGTGAAGATAGCTGCTTGATAACTGAATGAATGGCTTCAAGGGAGTTAGAGGCAAGTGTAATGTTGTCTACATACACTGGGAGAATGATTTGCACACTGTCCTTGCTAAAGACATAGATACTGGAGTCTACTTGCACACATTTGAAGCCTATGTTGACCAAGACAGATTGGAGCTTTTGGTACCACATTCAAGAGGCTTGCTTAAGGCCATAGATTGATTTCTGTAGTCAAAGGACCTGCTGGGGATTCCCTAAAGTAAAGCCTTCAGGCTGCTGCATATAGACTTCTTTGTCAAGATCCCCATTAATGAAGGCATGTGAAATGTTGATGGAGTGGAGATGGAGATCCTGTAAACCAGCTAAGGCAAGAATGGTTCTGATAGCTGCAAACTTGGCTGTGGAAGCAAAGGTTTCATTGAAGTCGAAACTGGGCCTTTGACTGAAGCCCTTAGCAACCAATCTAGCCTTGTACCTCTCTACAGATCCATCAGCATTCCTCTTCACCTTGAAGACCCATCTGCAACCAATAGCTTTCTGGCCGGGGGGGAGATCAGTTAACTCCCAAGTCCCATTGCAACTGTGAGCATCCAGTTCTTCCTTAGCTGCTACAGTCCACTGTTTTGTGTCGGAGTGTCCCAAAGCTTGCCTATATGTAGAGGGCTCTGGGCCTAACAATGCTGCAAAAGTATGGCCAGGATCTGTGAAAAATGTGCCAGGAAACTCTTCATGTTCATCATCTTCTTGCTTCACTTGTACTTCATCTCCCTCTTCTCTGGAGCTTTCAAGAATAGGTGTAGGCTCTCTATGCACCTTCCACCACTCTCCCAGAGCCTTCCTATCCCTGGTACTACAACATAGAGGCATAGCCCTGGGTGCAGGAGTCACAGAAGGAGCAGGGTTGGTACTAGGAGACTCTGAAGGAGATTGGGTAGAAGCTGAAGGAGTGGCAGAGGCAGGATCCTCTAGAGATGAAGTGGAGGATGCAGGGGATGAAGGAGGACTTGCTTCAACAATAGGAGGTGCTGGTGCAACAGGGGGATGTACTGAAGAGTCTGTTTCGAGATCAGCATCCAAGATATCCCTCCCATGATCTGGCACAGGCTCAGAAGGTGTAGGGGGTACTGCAATGGAAGGTGGAGCTGAAATGGGACTGTCCTTCCTAGCAGGGAAATGCCTTTCATCAAAGTCAGCCCTTTCACTAATGAAGCAAGTCTTTGAAGATTGATCCCAGAACTTCCAGCCCTTGTAGCCTGCAGGGTAACCAATGAAGACAGCCTTTCACATATGGGGTGCTAGACTGTCCCTCTGATCCCTCTGCACATGCACATAGGCAGTGCAACCCCAGACTTGAAAATGGGAGACATCAGGCTTCTTGCAATGCCATAGTTCATAAGGAGTTGTAGGCTTTGAGATAGCAGAAGTGGGGAGGCAGTTCCAGACATGGATATAAGCAGCAAGAGCTTCTCCTCAAAATGACGAAGGGAGGCCAGACTCAGCTAGCATTGCTGTAACTCCTTCAGCCATAGTCCTATTGGCCCTCTCTGCAACTCCATTCTGCTGTGGTTGGTTTCAGACAGTGTGTTGCCTAACAATGCCTGCCTCTGTGTGTTGGTAGTCAAGCAAAGCCCATCTTGCAACACTTCATGGTTAACCCACTTTGCCCTATACAAGGACTGGTAGCTCAGTTGGTTAGAGCACCCTTCTAGTATGTGGGAGGTCCTGGGTTCAATTCCTGGCCAGTTCACTTCTTTTCCCTCATAGTCCCCTGAGGTCCCTGGGCTGATATTAACACTGTTGTGAACTGGGTAAAGGTATTAGACATGTACTCCAGTCCCTTGTCATCTCAAAGAGTCTTGATTTTCATCCCATGGTGATTCTCAGCATATGCTTTGAATGCTTTGAATGCTTTGAAGGTATCAGACTTGGCCTTGATTGGGAACACAGCTCTGAATCTGGTGAATTCATCAATGAAGGAGACCCAGTATCTGAAGCCTGAGTGTGTCTGGACAGGGAGAGGACCATGTATATCAGAGTGTACAAGCTCCAGAGGTGCAGAGGTGTGAGTTTGGGAAGTGGGGAAAGGGTTTCCATGCATCTTGCCTGCTAAACAAGGCTCACATACAGGGTCTGGAGGTGAAGGGGACTCTATCACAAGCTCTGAGACTAGCTGCTGTTTCAAAATGTGATCTATACCCCCATAATGATGATGACAGAGCCTTCTATGCCATAGTGAAGTGTCCATGGGCAAAGTTGATGAAGCAAGAGCAGAATTGACTTCAGGAAGGGGGATAGGAGTGGTAGTGCCTTCAAGATAAGCACAATTGGAGTTATTGACTGAAGCAGAGAAAAGGATAGTGCCTGATCTGATGAAGTTCGTAACAGACTCAAGGATTACCACAGAGAACTGCTTGTACCAAGTGAGGAAGAGGACTGAAAGGAGGTTGTTTCAGAGATCAGGGACATGCAGAACACTTGTGAACTCAAGTGGGTGAAGTTTGTGATCATCTACCTCTGGGACAAAGAGAACAGAGCCTATTCCTGCAGAGTAAACAATGTTGTTGTCTGCTAGTCAAATGGGGACTCTATGGGGCCTATAATTCTGAAGCCAGTGTTGATTTGGAGTCATGTGGGAAGTGGCTCCAGTATCTGCACACCAAAGAGTGTCAAGACTAGGGGGAATGGCAGTGCTGGTTGATAGAGAGGCTTCAGGAGTGATACTAGCAGTGCCAGCAAAGTGAGTTGTGAAGTCCATTGTAGCAAAAAGGAGTCAATGCAATAGAGGCTTAATAGCACAAAGGCAAGTGATGCGAAATCAATGGGACTTGGTATACATGTGGATTGGATGCTAGCAGAGGTTGTGCCAAAGTTTGGGAGCAATGGTGCAAAGGGTTGTCAAGATAACACTATGATTTCTAACTCGGGGAGTTGAGACTTCAATGCTATTGCGAAGGAACCAGTGACACAAATTTCCTGAAACTTGGATTGAAGGTAGGCGCAGTGTAGATGGAGGTCCGTACGAATTTGCAAG
The DNA here is from genome assembly GCA_003314395.1 of Albatrellus ellisii. NCBI lineage: Eukaryota > Fungi > Basidiomycota > Agaricomycetes > Russulales > Albatrellaceae > Albatrellus > Albatrellus ellisii. The sequence continues at coordinate 7,638 of QLPN01008711.1, forward strand.
TGGATCGGATGTGTGGACATCAAGGTATTGAAGTCACAAAGTCAAAAGAGCACAGGGTGTTAAACTTCGATAGACAGTGACTTGTGATTAGAACCAATGGAAGCTACAAACACCACACTAAGTGGGGGACTAGAGTCTGAGATGAGCAACTAAGTAGATAAGTAAAGAATGAGTACAGTACCTAGAGTCCGAGATGAGCAACTGAAAAAAGCAATTGCACCCCCGGGAACTCTTTTATAGTACACATAAATGCGGAGTCTGAACCATAAGAGTGTGTACAGTATATGTGCGGAGTTAGAACCTAAACGCATCAGGACAAAGAAAGATATGATAAGATGTAACACAAAGTCTGGAAATCTTGAGATAAGAAAAAGATGAGAGAGTTGGTGAAGAACCTCATATAACAACACAGGGCCCATAACCTGTTAAATTTCGAGATAATGTGACTTGTGATTAACCAAAGGAGCACTACAAACACCACACTAGGTGGGGGACTAGAGTCTGAGATGAGCAACTAAGTAAATAATGTAAGAGTGAAGTTACAGAACCTAGAGTCCAAGATGAGCAACTAAAGAAAGGAGTTGCACCACCTGGAACTCTTTTATAGTACTGCTAAATGCAGAGTCTGAATGTTAACTATGTGTACCATATATGTGCGGAGTTAGAACTTAAATGGATCAGGACAAAGAAAGATATGATCAAATGTAACACAAAGTATGGAAATCTTGAGATAAGAAAATAAGATGAGAGTTGGTGAAGAACCTTTAATAACAACACAGCACCAGTACATCTTAGACATACTCGAACACTTCAGCATGCATGATTGCAAGCCTGTACTCACACTGATGCAACCAGGACTTCAACTTTCAGCAGCCATGTCTCTGAAGATTCCTCAGGAAGTTGTGGATATGCAGGACATTCCCTATGTTTCTGCTGTAGGTACCTTGCTGTATCTTGCCACTGCCACTTGCCTGGACATCTCCCACACTGTCTCCACCCTATGTCGATTTAACAACAACCCTGGAATGGAGCATTGGAAGGCAGTTAAGCACTTACTTCATTATCTCAAGGGCAGTGTCAACTTGAAGCTATCCTACTCCCCTTCCCCTTCACAGTCTTGAGAGCCCTTCATCACCTACACTGATGCAGACCATGTGTTGTTATTAAAGGTTCTTCACCAACTCTCTTCTTATTTTCTTATCTCGAGATTTCCAGACTTTGTGTTACATTTGATGATATCTTTCTTTGTCCTGATGCGTTTAAGTTCTAACTCCACACATACATAGTACACACACTGATAGTTCAGACTCTGCATTTATGTGTACTATCAAAGAGTTCCTGGGTGGCACAACTGCTTTCTTCAGTTGCTCATCTTGGACTCTAGGTACCGTACACTCACTCTTACTATATTTACTTAGTTGCTCATCTTGGACTCTAGTCCCCCACTCAGTGTGGTGTTTGTAGTGCTCCTTTGTCTAATCACAAGTCATATTATCTCGAAGTTTAACACCATCTACAGGATAACCAAGCTCCTGCAGCAAATTCCACATCCACAGCATCTCCTTTCCTGCTTCAACAGCTGCAATAAACTCAGCCTCTATAGTTGCAAGAGCTACAAGTGACTGAAGCTTAGAGCTCCAGCTGACTGCACCTGTCCCAATGCATAGGAGATAGCCCAAAGTCAATCTGCTGCTGTCTGGGTCTCCACCATGATCAGCATCAGTGTAGGTAATGAATGGTTCTCGGGATGATGAAGGGGAGGGTGCATAAGTAAGCTTCAAGTCAACTGTGCCTTTGAGATAATGAAGCAAGTGCTTGACTGCCTTCCAATGCTCCATGCCAGGGTTATTGTTAAATCGACAGAGCAGGGAGACAGTGTGGGAGATGTTGGGGTGAGTGGCAGTGGCAAGGTACAGCAGGGCACCTACAGCAGAGACATAGGGAACATCCTTCATAGCTACAACCTCCTGGGGAGTCTTTGGAGACATGTGCACTGAAAGTTGAAATCCTGGCTGCATGGGTGTTAGGACTGGATTGTAATCTTGCATACTGAATTGTTTGAGTATGTCCAGTATATACTGGTGTTGGCAGAGTGAAATAGCACATTTTGAGCGATCCCTAGTGATCTGTATGCCAAGCAAAAATGAGGTGGCTCCTAAGTCCCTAAGACAGAAATGCAAAGATAACTGCTTAATGACTGATTGGATGGCTTCAAGGGAGTTGGAGGCAAGTGTGATGTCATCTACAAAGACTGGGAGGATGATCTGCACACTGTCTTTGCTAAAGACATAGATGCTAGAGTCAACTTTAACACACTTGAAGCCTAGATCAATCAGGACAGACTGCAGCTTCTGGTACCACATACAAGATGCTTGCTTAAGGCCATAGATTGACTTCTGAAGCTTCAGGACTTTGTGAGGATTCCCCAGAGCAAACCCTTCAGGCTGCTGCATGTAGACTTCTTTGTCAAGATCCACATTGATGAAGGCATGAGAGATGTCAATGGAGTGAAGGTGAATGTCCTGTAAGCCTGCAAGGGCAAGAATAGTCCTGATAGCTGTAAACTTAGCTGTAGGAGCAGATGTCTCATTGAAATCAAAGCCTGGTCTCTGGCTGAAGCCCTTTGTGACAAGCCTAGCCTTGTACCTCTCTATTGAGCCACCAGCATTACATTTGACTTTAAAGACCCATCTGCAACCAATGGCTTTCTGGCTTGGATGGAGATCAACAAGCTCCCAAGTCCCATCATGACTGTGAGCATCTAGTTCTTCTTCAGCTGCTTGTGTCCACTGCTTTGCATTGGAGCATGCCAGGGAACTCCTCTTCTTTGTCATCTTCTTGCTTAACTTCAGTTTGATCTTCTTCTTCTTCTTCTTCTTCTTCTTCTTCTTCTGAGCTTTTGACAATTGGTGTGGGCTCTCTATGCACCTTCCACCACTCCCCCAGAGCCTTTCTTTGTTAAACTTCGATAGACAGTGACTTGTGATTAGAACCAATGACCACTACAAACACCACACTAAGTGGGGGACTAGAGTCCGAGATGAGCAACTAAGTAAATAATGTAAGAGTGAGTTTACAGTACCTAGAGTTTGAGATGAGCAACTGAAGAAAGCAGTTGCGCCACCCAGGAACTCTTTTATAGTACACATAAATGTGGAGTCTGAACTATAAGAGTGTGTACAGTATATGTGCAGAGTTAGAACCTAAATGCATCAGGACAAAGAAAGATGTAACACAAAGTCTGGAAATCTCAAGATAAGAAAATAAGAAGAGAGTTGGTGAAGAACCTTGAATAACAACATCCTTTCCCTAGCACTATGATGTAGAGGTGTAGCCATAGGTGAAGGAATAGGGGAAGCAGCAGGGGCAGAGCTAGGTGCAGGAGTAGGGGACTGAGTTGAAGTTGAAGGAATAGGAGAAGTGGGATCTTCTAGAGAGGAGACAGATGAAGCAGGGGATGATGGAGGGCTTACTGAATTGATAGTAGGTGGTGCAGGTGTAGTAACAGGAGTAGAAGAGTCTGTGGTGAGATCAGAATCAAAAGACTTCCCCCCTGGAGCTGGCACAGACTCAGAATTTGAAGGAGGAGTGACAAGAGATGGTAAAGGAGCTACAGGAGCATCCTTGCAAGATGGGAAGTACCTCTCATCGAAATCAGCTCTCTCACTGATAAGGCACCTCTTCAAGGCTAGATCCCAGAACTTCCAGCCTTTGTAGCCTGTAGGATAGCCTATAAAAGCACACTTCTGCATGTGGGGCTGTAGGCTGTTCCTCTGATCCCTCTGCACATGGACATAAACAAAGCAGCCCCATATATGAAGATGGGAGACATCTGGCTTCCTCTTGTGCCATAGCTCAAAGGGAGTGGTAGCTTTGGAGATAGCAGAGGTAGGGAGGCAGTTCCATACATGCACATAAGAAGCTATAGCTTCTCCCCAGAATGATGAAGGAAGGCCAGACTCAGCTAGCATAGCAATAACCCCTTCTGCCATAGTCCTATTAGCTCTTTCAGCTACACCATTCTGTTGAGGTCAATTTCAAGCAGTGTTCTGTTGAACAATGCCTGCTTATGTAGTAAATTGAAGGAAGGCATTAGACATGTATTCTCCCCCTTTGTCATCCCAAAGAGTCCTGATCTTGGTACCATGGTGATTCTCAGCATAAGCTTTGAAAGCTTTAAATGCTTCAAAACTGTCCAATTTCACCTTGAGAGGGAAGACTGCTCTGAATCTAGTGTAGTCATCGATGAAGGAGACCCAGTATCTAAATTCCAAGTGTGTATGAACAGGGAGAGGACAATGGAGATCAGAATGGATGAGCTCAAGAGGGGCAGAAGTATGTGATTGCAATGAAGGGAAGGGATTAGAGTGCATCTTGCCTGCTAAGCAAGGCTCACAGATAGGGTCTGGGGGTGTAGTAGACTGTATAACAAGCCCAGAGACTAGCTGCTGCTTCAAAATGCAATCTATACCTCCATAATGATGATGGCAAAGCCTCTGGTGCCATAGAGAAGTGTCCAAAGGCAATGTCAATGAAGCTAGAGCTGTATTGGCTAGTGTAGGAGGTGTAGGGATAGTGGAGCCTTCAATGTCAGGCTACTATTATTCTCTTTTGTTTTTCTTTCATTTTTCCTATTTTTCTTATGTCCTTGTCACCATAGATCTTACAATTGCTCCTGATCTATCAAAGCAATACTCACAGTCATGCATTCCTTTTGTTCATCTTTATCAGCCAATGACACCCAGTCATCCAATCTCTGATTGGCCCACTTATGAAGTAGCTATGACTCTTTTTCTCACTATTACTGCAGAATCTTACTTATTGTTCTCACCCTTACTGCAGAGTGCTTACTTATTGTTCTCACAGTTGCTGTGTTTATTGTACAGCACTGACACATCTCTTCTATTGTTAGCTATGACCTCATTCCTTTTTGTTCTCATATTCCGGCCCTATAGTGTATAGCATGGTCTGTGCACTCATTCCAGCACTATATATACAGTAGTCCACTTAGCATTTTATCCCCAGTTCTGATTATCTGGGATATCCACTATGTGCAGTAGTCTCTAGTCCTTTCTTGTCTTACCTTACTGATTATACATCTGGGATATCCACTAGCTTTGAAGCATGATCTATCCTTTGTTTAGTCTCTTCCCTGGTTGTTCAGCTTCAACATTAGTGTCAGCCTCACATTCAAGATATGCACTGTTTGAAGCATTAACACTTGCTGTGAAGAGTATTGAGCCATTGTGAAGGAAGTTCATAGCATTCTCAATGATGACAACAGTAAACCCTTTGATTTTCATCAAGTATAGAACAGACAGGAGGTTTTTACAAAGTTCTGGGACATGCAGAACCTTTGTAAACTCCACAGGACAACATCTCTGACCCTCTATGTCAGGACACGTTATTTTTCCCTTTATTTTTATGATTTTCTTTTATCTTATCGCTCAAGATCTGTGGTTACATCTTATCTTATCCAATTAGATCTTTCATGATAATCTATGACTCATTCCTCATTCATCATCGGGCCACTTACTCTTTACTTATGACACATATTCCCACAGACACTTACAAATACTCCCACACTGACTGTGCAATGCTGCACATTACTTACTGATCATTCTCACGCATGCTGTGCATGACATCATGCTATCCCCATTTCTATACTTCAAATGCCTGCCCTATAGTGACATACATGGTCTGTGCACACAGGCATTTACTATATATACTGTACTTTGTATTGTACTTGTTCTCTAGCTTAGTACTTCTGAGATGTCCGCTTCATAGCGAGTTAGTCTCTGAAAATACTATCATCCCTTTCATCCCTTCCTCCTTTAAGTTCTGTTGTGTGACCTCGCTAGTTGCGTCAGCCTCACAATAGTACTAAGCTCTTTAGTGACCCCACACTCCTCTCCAAACATCTTCATGTTCAAACCATCATTCCCCTCCCTACTCGTCTAAGAAGATGAATATCTGTTTTTACGGTTTCAAATTTTTCGTAGTCAGCTATAGCACCGGGCCTTACATTGCCTCAGCGAGTAGTGCAAGGGTGTCTTACCACTTAGTGGAGCACCACAAACCCCCTGACAACCATTCAGACCAGGGTTATGATAAAATTTTACCATGTCAGAGAATTCTTTCGTATTATACGAGTAGTACTTAGCACATTACATACCACCACCTTCCACTTTGCATTTGAAAGGCTTACACCCTTGAAAAAGGTGTAAAGAGTTTTCACTTCGTGCAATTTTATCTTTCATCATTCTGAGATCTCTACACTCAGAAAAGAGGACTAGGTCAGGCAAATCATACACCAGACTTACCTCTTCACTACCCGCACCCACATGACCTCGCACATCTCAAGCTCTCATCCAATATTACGGAAACACATTCCAATATCATCAACAACAATCCATTTGGTTTTATAAACTCCACAACCCATATTACAACGACCATGTCAGGACGCATTTATTTTTCTCTTAATTATACGATTTCTTTTACCCTTATCGCTCAAGATCTACACAAGATATCTTATCAGATTATGTAGATCTTATCACGATTACATATGACTCATTTCCATTTCATCATCGGCCCAATTACTATACATGTATGACACATATTCTCACAGTCACTTACAGAGCTTCTCACAGATGCTGCGCATCCTTACTGATGCTGTGCAAGTTGCTTATTGATAGTTCACAGGAATGCTGCGCATTCCTTTATGATACGCCTGCCCTACAGTACATACATGGTCTGTGCGCAGGTTCCTTTTAGTATATATACTTCAGCTGTATCGTAGTTACTCTTCAGCTGAATACATCTGGGATATCCGTTTGCTTAAAGCGTGATCTCATCCCTCTTGTTAGCCCTTTCACTTCTCTTATACATTGTGTGACCTTGCTGGCAAACGTCGGCCTCACAGACCACCCTGATGAATTCCCATGGCATTTCTTTCCAAACTACTGGGAAAGAACCAGCCGTTATTATAATTCAATCCCCCAAGCATACATCTTCCAAAACAAGCAATGATGAGCTCAGGACCCAGCAATTGGGAAATGAGGAATCCAGCTCCAATGGTAGAAGACTTGTCAGCAGAAGCAGAGTGGGAAAGGATTGAAGAAATAGAAAGGGAAAGAAGACAGGCAGAAACTGCCAGACTGCGCATCACAGATCTGGAGGATACAGTGGAGATGATGAAAACAGCAATGGGGGAGCAGCACATTGCATCACAGAAGCAGAACACCCAATTCTTGGAGATGGGAACTGCATTGGCACAAATCACCAACTCATTGGCCAATATCACAGCGATGATGAGCATCCAACCAACCCTATGCCCTACAGCAGCTGCTACATCTGGCCAATCTGCAGGCCTAGGGGCCCACGTGTTTGCCCAACACAGAGTCAAAGTTTCTGTGCCTACACCATTCTCAGGGAAGCACGACAAGCTTGACTCGTTCATACAGGAGTTATTCCTAGTATTTGCGGCAAACAAAACATGGGTAGACAACAATCGTATCACATATGCCCTTTCCTATATGATAGGAGGAAGTGCAGAGGCATGGAGAAATTTACAAGTTGCTAAGCAGTGACTACATGAGGCTAACCCCCTCAATCCACTCTATCTGATGCCCTTCCAAGATTGGGTAGATTTCGATGATAAACTTTGTGCGCAGTTTGGAGATCCTGATGAAGCACACATGGCACAACAGGAACTCCACAAAATCAGACAAATGGGAAAAACAGCAGAGGAGTACACTACTGATTTTCTCCTCATTGCAGCAAAAGCAAAATATGACGACCGAGCTCTCATAGATTGCTATCGCAGGGGATTAAACAACGAGCTCCTACAAAGGATATACAACATCAATCCTCCTCCTGTTACCTATTTACAATGGCAACAAGTGGCTCAAACTGCAGACAGACATTGGCAGGAGTATAAGCAACTTATGCAAACTAGAGGCGCATCTAGTTGGACACCAAGGAACACTTATACACAATCCCAGCCATGATGGAATGTCCAAAGTAATCCTCCAATGCAGAAAGCAAACAATGCCACAGTACCCATGGATGTCGATAGAGTGCAGTGCAGGAAGATGATCATATGTTACAATTGCAGACAGGAGGGGCATATATCATGAGAATGCCCACAGAAGGGGAAGAAGAGTATCAGGGAAATTCATGAAGACATCAGGCAGATGTCGACAGAAGATTTCAAGCAGATGATGAATGACGAGTGGGAGAAGAGGGGATTGCCTGTAGATAGGCAGGGTTTTGCCAAGGACAATCAGTAGATACCACTGCATTGTCCTCCAATCATTTCTCAGTTCTATTTCCTGATGATGGCACTGTTGATCATGCCAATGTATGTGATCCGATAATCATTGATGAATGCATTATTATTCCAACTCATCAGGAAAAGAAAAAGGAAGAGGTATCGGAGAGTATGCCCTCTCAAAAAGAAGAAAAGCACAAGATCATGGGAATAAAGACAGAATTACCCATGATAAAAGTAGAAATCAAAACAGTGGGTACTGGAGCAACAGTAACTGTAGATGCCCTACTCGACTCTGGAGCAACGACATGTTACATCGACAAACAATTCGTAAAACAAAACAACTTAAACACAAAAAAATTACCAATTGCGATTCCTGTCTACAACATCGATGGAACAAAGAATGAGAACAGATCTATACGAGAGACAGTAGATCTAATCCTGAAAACTTATGACCATACCAAAAGAACTACATTCTGTGTCACTGGTCTAGGGAAAACCAATCTAATTCTTGGAGAAACATGGCTTAAAATCCATAACCCAGAAATAGATTGGCAATCAGGATTAGTAACGTTCTCTAGATGTCCAAGAAGATGTCAAGTTAGACTTCTTGAAGAGAAAAAGTCTAGGAAAAGAATCAAAGCAACAAGGAAGGAAGCACAACTGAAGAAAGAAGTGCCAAAGATGGTTGAGGTAGACAATGATGAAGAAGATGAACCAAGACCGGGAGACAAGATCTTGTGCATTATGATTGGCCAAGAAGAGAAAGAAGTGGCAATCAATAATATTAGCCAAGATCTCGCAATAGAAGCAGAGAAAAAGAAGATCAAAAGATCTTTCGAAGACATAGTTCCCCTTGCATACCACCATTTCAAAACCATCTTCGAAAAAGAATCATTTGGTGAATTGCCTCCAAAACGTATCTGGGACCACACTATAGAGTTAAAGCCAAACTCTAAAATGCATGCCAGAAAGATCTACAATCTATCCCTTGTCAAACAAGCAGAATTAGAGAAGTTCATAGATGAAAATCTTAAATCCAGACGTATAAGACCCTCTAAATTGCCAATGGCTTCACCATTTTTCTTGATCAAAAAGAAATCAGGGGAATTACATCCAGTACAAGATTATTGTTGCCTCAATGAAATCATGATCAAAAATGCATATCCTTTACCACTCATCTCAGAATTGATCGATAAACTCAAAGGGGCAAAATTCTTCAAAAAACTCGATGTTTGATGGGGATAAAACAATGTATGGATCCAGGAAGGAGATGAATGGAAGGCAGCATTTATAACCAACAAAGGACTATACGAACCACTCGTAATGTTCTTTGGTTTAACAAACAGTCCCGCAACCTTCCAAACGATGATGAATCATCTTTTCCATGTTCTTATCACAAATGGCAAGGTAGTGGTTTATATGGACGATAATCTCATCTTCACCAAAACACTCGAAGAATATCACCAAATTGTCGCTGAAGTATTACAAATACTTCAAGATAACAAACTCTACCTAAAGCCGGAAAAATGCGATTTTGAGAAGGAAGAGATAGATTATCTTGGACTCAAAATCTCTTTTGACAAGATCATGATGGATCCTGTCAAGGTCCAAGGTGTTGCAGAATGGCCCACTCCTACTACCGTCACAGAAACCAGATCATTTTTGGGATTTGTCAACTTCTACCATCGCTTTATCAGAGGATTTTCCAAAATTGCCAAACCTCTGAATAGTCTATTACAGGGGGATGCCAAATGGAAATGGGATGATGAACAAAAACATGCATTTGAATTGTTGAAATCAGCCATGTGTTCTAAACCCATCTTGGTATTCCCTGAAGCAGACAAACCATATTTAGTGGAAGCAGATAGCTCTGGTTATGCAACTGGAGCTGTACTATCTCAAAAACATGACGACAACAAATGGCATCCAGTAGCCTACATCAGCAAAAGTTTATCACCAGCAGAACGCAACTACAACATCTATGACAGAGAGATGTTGGCGATAATCAGAGCACTGGAACAATGGCGGCACTACCTCAAAGGTGCACAAAACCCAGTTGAAATCCTCATGGACCATAAAAATCTAGAGTA
>QLPN01008719.1:0-11091 GCA_003314395.1 Albatrellus ellisii
CTGTTGTTTGAAGTATCCACTTTTGTTCACCCTACCACCTCGCTACGGACAGCGCTCGTACTTCTTGTGTTCTTCAACCACTCTGCATCGTTTTGATGTCCATGGATAGTCCCAATATGCTAGTCATACTGCAATGATAATCAAACCTTAATATTGGGCATATCGTTTTGCGAAGATCGCGCAGAAGAACTATGCCAAGGGCACGTATAAATGGGGCCAGAGGGTCATGCGAGAAAGATGCATGCTGAAAATGGCTCAAAGGCGGTATTGCATGTACAATAATGATAGTTATGCAGCACACGCGACGCCTAGTTGCGGAGCCGAGTTAGAGAACAACCACCATATCTTCTGGTCTGGTTAGCAACGGAGACTAATTTTGAGGCAGAGAAACAGCTGCCTCTTTTTGCCCCGACGTGGGGCGTATTTGCAGGGGGAGCTGTATGACCACAAGGAAATGCGAAAACGGATCGACGATGCGTGCGACGTGTCTGTATTAGGCGTTCGCTTGGGAGACAGAAACCGTCACGCGTCACTTACTCTACATAAACAAGACGTAGTAATGGTGGGCGTGCTACCGAGTTGGCGTGTGGAGGATTTGCTTGCGATGGAGACGCACTGAGAAGAATGTCTCTGCATCCTGGAATGGCAACAAAAAATCTGCAAAAAAAAGGGCTTGGTAGACAAACAACCACCTTCTTGTAGTTCAATTTTCAATTTCCTATTCTGTATAACCGATATTCACGTGCAGCATTCGAGCGCCTCGGGCGGCGCTTTTCGAGAAATCGATACGGAGACGATGGAAGCAGCAACTACCACATGACAAAAAAAGATGGTCATGACCCTCAGCGCAGGCGAATCAACCAGAAAGAGTCGCAGGCGGAAGAAGTCGAACGGTAAAGGCAAGGGAGGGAGAAAACATAGGCAAACCTAATCATGTCGAAGGGCGCTCTAAAGGCCGATTCAACCAGAACCAGCCCCGTGATTGGACCTTCACAATGCTGCGTCGCACAAAGGGCGCATTTAGCTTGGGTAGTATTAATCGAACCTCGCGATAATCGGGTGAAATCTGCAGGAGCTGCGCGCGCAGCCAAAAACGAAACGGGTGCTGCACCCCGACAAGCATCGCGTGCTGTAAAAGTCGCCGATTGTTTTGTCGCCGGCCGAGTCGGGGATCAGTGCAGGACCAAAGGCGGTCAAAGAAGGGAACATGGATGACCACTGTCAATGACTTGAATGTGATCTTACCAAATGACAGACCCACACATCGTTGAATGCACAGTTCCTGAACCAAGTGTGGTCGTGCTCTTGCTCCAGGCTTCGCGGTCCATTGCACATGCCAGTGCAAAGTTGGACCGGCGCTCACATCAGACTTAAGCTCGCCAGTCCAGCTGCGGTTGAAGTCGAACGTGTATCGCCAAGGCCGTTAATCTTGTTATCGGCAAGGACCATGCATTCATTCAAGCCCAAAGTGTCCGTTGTTTCGTCGCATCTGGCTACAACGTGCAGCCCGACGTTTAGTACCGCCCCGCAGGTATTCTATAAAAATGGGCCATCAGATATTTGACCGGGATTTTGAATAAGGTTTGCAGTGCCACTGGGTCTGAACTTGTGTGTCAAGTTGCCGCTGGCACTAGCAACTCGAGCCAAGACACCCAACTTCTGTATTCCCATCAAGCATCGAATGCGTTGTGTGTACTAGTACACGGGAGGATATTGGGATGCGCCCCCAAAAGGTGATTTGACGGTGAGTGGCCCAGTTAGTGCTGTTCGGTGCCCCCACGGCATTATGACGACACGACCCTGGTTTCTAATAATGGTTGTTTACTCAATATAAGTAATGTACACGCGATGTTCCATGCAACTGGTACCCGGTCAATGGGTCCGGCATGATTTTCGTTCAACATTTGGCGACAGTGCCCCACACTGGCTGTGTGCAACGGCGAGGCATTTTTAGCTCATCAGCCTCGGCAGGCTGGAACCATCAGATAAAGGTCGGACTGCATGTGGGCAAAGTCGCCGTGTGCCGAAAAGATGCAAGTGGGTTGACATCTTGCACAGAATTGCAATGTGTCGGCCGAGCCTGTGTATGGCAGAACCACTGACCGAAATATGGGCATATGAGATTCCTACGGCTGAGGGGTTGCTTCATTTCGCGTGTCGGAATGACAGGCTTTTACTTCGGTCTGCCAGCATCGTCAGATTCCATTGCTGTTACAGTCACCGCGCCAAATTGTTTTACAAGGACTGGGGTCATTACTCCACCCCATTCTGAAGGTGCGTTCAACGGCATGCCATCGCTGATAGTGTCCTGAGTCAACTGCATACATAATATGCCGCAGCTCCCTTGGCACCTGGTGTTTGGTGCGATCAGGACAAGAAGTATCGGGAGGGGTGCTAGCTCGGTAGAAAGATCTAAGAAACCCCATCGTGTACATCGACATGGCATGGCATGAGCGCCATGCCAAATATCATGTCTTTGGTCCCACCTCTATCCACTCACGCCGGCTGTCATACGTATATAAAAAGCCCTGCTGCTTGTCCAGAGTTCTGTCAGTCTTTCGCCTTCTCCTTACAGCGGTGTCCCTGTCTCCGTCGTGGCCGCAATGCTCAAACTTCGCGCTCTCGCTTTTGTAATCTCTTCGCTGTCTGCTCAAGTTTTTGCCTCCCCCTTCGGTGTCAGGGACATCACCAACTACTACGGTTGGCACAACGGTACTCATGGACCCAAAGTCGACCTTCACATTGTGAACAAGCAGATAGCGCCCGATGGCTTCCTGCGCGAGTACGTTTTTTATTCAAATTCCTGCTGCCCAGAGCCGCTGCTAAATACGTACTCTAGTACTGTCCTTGCCAGTGGGACGTTTCCTGGTCCGATCATCAAGGGGAAAAAGGTATGCTCTGTGTTCTGCCCACATATATGGCGCTCATGTATTTGTTATTACTTAGGGAGACCGATTCAAGATCAACGTACACGACAATCTCACCGATACGGGCATGGTCACAAGCACATCGATCGTGAGCTGGACGCCCTGCACCTCTACTTACAGGGCCTGTGTTCACACTCTCACAGCACTGGCATGGAATAGAACAGCACACGACGACTTGGGCAGACGGTGTGGCATTCGTCTCCCAGTGCCCAATCATTCCTAGAAAATCCTTCTTATATAACTTCGATGTTCCAAACCAAGCTGGGACATTCTGGTATCACTCTCACATTGCTGCGCAGTACTGTGATGGACTCAGAGGCGCTTTCATCGTGTATGATCCTGAGGATCCTTTTAAGCACCTGTACGACATTGATGACGGTATTGTTTGTATTTATTAACAGTGTATTGTTACTGACAGGATTCTGAACATGTAGATAACACCATCATCACTCTCGCGGACTGGTATATAAATCCATCAGGATCCATGGTATGAAGAGAGCTGATCATGAATTGTGCAGGTACCATTATCTTTCACCCTCCGGGCCGCAGGTCCCGTAAGTGACTTAACTTCGTGGGCGCTACCGACCATTCATATGACTATACTCTGGCAACAGGAATCCCAGCTCTACGCTCATCAACGGCTTGGGTCGTTACCCAGGGGGCAATGCTACGGGTCTTGCCGTGGTCAACGTCCAGCAAGGGAAGCGGTAAGTTGTGTTTCATGTGGCGCATCATCGTCCTGTCGCTGCGAGTCTGAAGCCTGGAAACGTTATCAGCTACCGCTTCCGCCTCGTCGGGATCTCTTGCGACTCCAACTTCATCTTTTCCATCGATGGCCATAACCTGACTGTCATCGAAGCCGACGCACACAACGTGCAGCCATTGGTGGTGGACTCCATCCAGATCTTCGCAGGCGAGTGACTTTACGAGTCTGCACGACTTCTGTAGGAACTGAGGTCTTGGGTTTCCAGGGCAACGGTACTCTGCCATTGTAAGCGTCTTCGTTGTTCGTGCAGGATGAGTCGCTTGACGTATCTCCGTAGCTGAATGCAAACCAGAGTGTCGATAACTACTGTAAGTCTCGATCCATACCTCATGGCTCCACACAGACTCAAGCTAGAACCTTAGGGATTCGTGCATTGCCTAATATTGGTCCAAACAGCGGGTTTGCCGGCGGGATCAACTCGGCTATTCTGCGGTATGTGGGGGCAGCGATTGCGGATCCTACCACCAACCAGACTACAGGCACGAACTCTCTCATTGAGACAAACCTCCATGTATGGGGACTTTTTCCTTTTTTTTCATTTGAATGTTGGTGCTAATTGGACCATTTTAGCCCTATGTGCCCGCGCAAGTGGTAAGTCACCCATCGTTAATTGATTTCAATGGTCATCTCACGCGGTCTATTTCAGCCCGGAAAGCCCTTCCCCGGCGGTGCCGATGTCAATCTCAACTTGACGGTTGTCCTCGTATGTCTTGTCTCGTCCTCATCGCCATGATCGTGATCATTACTTGTTGTCCGTCTTTAACAGAACGGGACCTTGTTTACTGTGAACGGCGTGCCTTTCATTCCCCCGACCGTTCCTGTGCTTCTTCAGATCTTGAATGGCACCCAGCGCGCTCAGGACCTTCTGCCCGCTGGTAGCGTGTATTCCCTTCCACTGAACTCATCTATTGAGATTGTGATACCCGGCGGAGCTGTCGGAGGCCCGGTGAGCATGCGCATTACATCTGAGTCTTGAACTGGGCTTACTGACCGCCATGTAGCACCCCGTTCATCTGCACGGCGTAAGTCGTGCTTTGCACACCGTATATCAGATCAAATCGTCTGATGTGGATAAAATCAACAGCACTCGTTCTATGTCGTGCGCAGTGCTGGCAATAGCACTTACAACTGGGTCGATCCCGTCCGGCGCGATGTCGTCAGCATCGGTCTCGCCGGTGACGAGGTGACTATTCGCTTCGAGACGGACAATCCCGGGCCCTGGATCATCCACTGGTGCGTATCAGACTTTGTCTGTATGCACAACAGCCGTTCACGTCGTCGTTACCGTCGTACAGCCACATCGACTGGCACTTGCAAGCGTGCGTTTCCTCATCTTGCGTTTCGAGGAATGAGCTCATGTAACGTTTCTTTTTGCAGTGGATTTGCCGCTGTGATGGCTGAAGATATTCCGGACATCGCTGCCGTGAACCCTGTTCCTGGTCAGTACCGCAGGATTAGGTTTCTCCCTGCGATCTGGTCTGATCGCTCTTTTTTTGTAGAGTCCTGGGAGCAGCTGTGCCCCCTGTATAACCAATTCATCAACGGAAGCAGCTCAAGTCGTTGAGAGCACAACAACTAATTGGACAATTCGCTCCCTACTTCTTGACTTATCGTCGTGGACTTGGACTCTGGACCGTCATCTTGACCCTCGCATCATGCATTTCTGTTTTCACAGCTACCCTGGTCTGCACAGCATCGCTACCGAGTATAACATTTGTATTGCTACGAGTTCGCCATTCACCCCTTATGAATCCCATCCCCCTACTGTATCTGTCGCTACGCTTGTCGTGTTTCGACTCAATACAATAAAGAGCTGTGTGCCTACTTGGTGTACTTCGTAGCATGATCCGTTTTCTCCGTCAGTTGCTTTCGGAGAAGTGTGTTCTACTGAAGCTGATGGCGACGAAGAAGGTTTTGGGTACTGCTGAGCCCTACACCAAGGGAAGTGTAAAACGTAGGATAACTCGATAGATGCACCAGGACAGCACAAAGTGGCTTGCAACATGTTTCTACTATATGGAGGACAACTGCCACATAAGGCTGACGCGTGGACATCCCTTCATATGGATTAATATAATCCACGGAACACCAGCGCGGACAGTCGGGAGGGGGTGATCGGCACCCATGTCCAGCAGCGCACAGTCCCAGAAAGCGCTGGCTGTCATGCACCCGAGCCCACCTGGCCATTTTCTTCGGCACTGGGTAAAAATGACACTCATTCTCTTTTTCGTCCCGGGCGCACAGCAGCCGTTCTTCACGCGCATCTGGTAATACTGACATGCTGTAGGTCTGCCACTAGCACGGCGAGGTGCACATGGTCGTTCAAGCTGCGGGGTAGGGAGACCGGGCACAGGGCTGTCCGCGACGAGTATGAGAGAACGACGGAGAAAGAGGGACAAGAAGGCATGATATACTGCATATATTGGAGAAGCCCCGTGCCTCCGCCATGAAAAGGCTTCTTAGCCAGGACGTCGCCGACCTTGGCGACGAGCCCAGCAGAGAAGCAGCCCTTCGCCGCGCCCTCCGGGTCGGCGGCCCACTAGACGTGGCACACCAAGTCCCACTTCTTGGCTTAGATGATGAGAATTGGCAGGGGATGTGTGGTGACAAAGGGGACGAGCATGTATGGGTACCCCTGTCCTGATCACGACGGATTTCGTATACGGGTTCGTGCTCCGGCAGTGCTGCCTTGCGTCGGGGACGTGGGCTACAGGCCTATCAGTTGGCGTGCGAGGTACACCGTGGACTTGAGGTTTGCGCCCTCCAGATAGAACGGTGCCTGACGCGTTGAGAGGCGTGCACAAGGTCCTGTTTGCCGCCCAGTGGCTCCCTATCACGACGGTGGGTGCGGGTCAGTCTGTTGAGAAACCCAAACCAACAGCGTAGTATAAATACCACTAACTAATAGAAATCAGACTTTAATATCGGGTTGTGTCGTTCTGCGAAGATCCTGCGGAGAACCATGCGAGATCAATGCATTTCAAAAAATGCTCAAGGGCAGTATTCCTCGTACAATAACGAATAATGATAATTACACGACACGTGCGGTGCCTATTGTCAAAGACAAACGAGGACGACTACCATACCTTCTGGTTTGGTTGAAAAGGGAGACTAAGTTTGCGGCAGAGAAACAGCTGCCTCTTTATGTGGTGTCATCGCAGGGGCAGCTGCATGGCCATAAGAACACTAACAATATGGATGCGAGAACGAATCGGGGATGCGTGCGACGTGTCTATAAGATGTGTGCTTGAGAAAAAAGCCGCCTGTGTATTACTGACTATAAAACAAGACGTACGAGGCAAGGTGCACAACAGATTTGGCGCATGGGAGGCAAATGGGCTGCTTGCGGTACAGTACCACCTTGCTCGTAAGAGAGAAGTCTCTGCATCCTGGAATGGTCAACAAACAACTCTCTATTCCGTATATCGATGTTTGTATTGCAGTATCTGAGCGCCCTAGCGGCGCTTTACGGGTTGCAGCATAGAGAAATCGGTGCAGTACACAGAGATGACAGAAGAAGCGAAACTACCACATGAGACGAATATGGCCATGATTCTCAGCGCAAGCGGAAGAAGTTGAACGGAGAAATCAAGGGAGGAAGAAAACATTATCACATCGAGCCAGCCCCGTGATTGGTCGGGCCTTCACAGTGCTGCGTCGCACAAAAGGCGCATTTAGCTTGGATGGACGTGGGAGTCGCCATTGCGATAGTCGGGTGAAATTTGCAAGAGCTGCGCGCGCAGCCAAAAATGAAACGAGAATAATGTGTGTACGGCCCCTCCATCAACGCCTCGACGAACATCGCGTGCTGCAATTGTTTTGTTGTCGGCCAAGTCGGGGATCAGTGCAGGTCTAAATGTGATCTCGCCACGTGACAGACTCACACATCTTCGTTCATAATTCGCAGTCCATTGTATATGCCAAAGGTCAAGGTCACACCAGATTTAAGTTTAAGGTCGCAAGTTGCAAGGCCCCAGCCACGGTTGACATCAACGCTATTGCATGCGCACGAGAATTGGGGTTTCGAACACCGCAAAGAACCGCCCGTTCATCGAAAATGAACGTCGTTTGGTGCACTGCCATGTCAGCCAAAAATAGTTCTGCTGCTCGCTTCAAATTGCCGAAGATCCGCCGCATCTGGCTACAACGCGCAGCCTGACGAGAGCGCAGTCATTCAGCAAATCATTGGCCCCCAGATATTGATATATTGATATTCGACCAATGTTTGCGGTACCACTGGCACTAGCAATTTGAGTCAAGACACTCGAGTTCTGCATTCCCATCAAGCATCGGACACGTTGTATGTACTCATTGCTCATTGCGATCAATATGCAATAGGTACCCGATCGATGGGTGCGGCGTGATCTCTGTATGAGGTGTCTTCGATCAACGTTTGGCAACGAGCGCGACCAACAGTACCCCACGCTGGCCGCCTGCAACGCGGAGCCATTTCTACGATGCCGTTTAGTTCTCAAGTCTTGATGGTCTGAATCATCAGATAAAATTGGGCGCACACGTGGGCAAGGTCGCCGTGTGCCAAAAAGATGCGAGCGGGTTAACAGAATTGAGATGTGTCGGCCGATCTTGTGAAGGCCCAGGAACGACAAGATTCTGTCCGAAATATGGCCGTATAAAGTCGCTACAGCCGAGATGTTGCTTCATTTTGTGTGTCGGAGCGACAGGCTATCATGTCAATCTGCCAGTGAGAAATGACGGGGTATTGTCTGATTCCATCGCTATTGCAGCCACCGTGCGAAGTTGCTTTACAAGGAACTGCGTCTAGTCCATCCTGAAGGTGCGTTCCGTAGTGTGCCATTGATAACGGTATACTGAGGCTTTGTTGCGTACATAATATGCCGCAGCAACTTTGGCATCTGTTGTCTGATGGGATCAGAACAAGAGATATTGGAGGGTTTACCAGCGTGGTAGCAAGCACCAAGAAGGCCCATCATGTACATCGACGTGGCATAGCATGAGCGCTATGCTAAATATTATATCATTGATTTCAACTTCTACTCACTTACGCCGGCAGCAATGTGTATAAAAAGCCTTGCCGCTCGCCCAGAGTTCTGACAGGTCTTTCACCTTTTTACAGTTCTGTCTCTGTTTCTGTTGTGGTCACGATGCTCAAACTTCGTGCCCTCGCTTTACTACTCTCTTCGCTGTCCGCCCAAGTTTTTGCATCCCCATTCAGCATCAGGGGTATTACCACCCACAGCAAACACAGAAGTCCCAACATTGACCTTCACATCGTGAACAAGCAGATCGCGCCCGATGGCTTCTTGCGAGAGTACGTGTTTTTTTAAATTTCTTGCCGCGAGTGCTGCTGCTAAGTATGTACTTCAGTACTGTCCTTGCTGGAGGGACGTTCCCTGGTCCGGTCATCAAGGGGACAAAAGTACACTCCGTGTTCTGCTGACCCGTATGGCGCTCACGTATTTGTTACTACCTAGGGAGACCGATTCACGATCAACGTACATGACAACCTCACTGATACAGGCATGGTCACAAGCACATCGATCGTGAGCTGGACGCCCTGCACCTCCACCTTATAGGGCCTGTGTTCACACCATCATAGCACTGGCACGGAATAGAACAACACACGACGACTTGGGCTGACGGTGTGGCATTCGTCTCCCAGTGCCCAATTGTTCCCGGAAACTCTTTCTTATATAACTTCGATGTTCCAAACCAAGCTGGGACATTCTGGTACCACTCTCACATCGCCGTACAGTACTGTGATGGACTCAGAGGCGCTTTCATTGTGTATGATCCTGAGGATCCTTTTAAGGGCCTGTACGACATTGATGACGGTATGACTATATTTATCAATAGTGTGTTGTTACTGACAGGATTCTGAACATGTAGATAACACCATTATCACTCTCGCGGACTGGTATATGAGTTCATCAGGACCCATGATGTGAAGAGAGCTGATCATGAATTGTGATGCAGGTACCATTACCTGTCACCTGCCGGGCCGCTGATCGCGTAAGTGATTTAATTTCGTGGCGCGCTACTGATTCATATTAGTATCTTCTGGCAACAGGAATCCCAGCTCTACGCTCATTAACGGCTTAGGTCGTTACCCAGGGGGCAATGCTACGGATCTTGCCGTGGTCAACGTCCAGCAAGGGAAGCGGTAAGTTGTGTTTCATGTGGCGCATCATCGTCCTGTCGCTGCGAGTCTGAAGCCTGGAAACGTTATCAGCTACCGCTTCCGCCTCGTCGGGATCTCTTGCGACTCCAACTTCATCTTTTCCATCGATGGCCATAACCTGACTGTCATCGAAGCCGACGCACACAACGTGCAGCCATTGGTAGTGGACTCCATCCAGATCTTCGCAGGCGAGTGATTTTACGAGTCTGCACGACTTCTGTGGGAACTGAGGTCTTGGGTTTCCAGGGCAACGGTACTCTGCCATTGTAAGCGCCTACGTCGTTCGTGCAGGATCAGTTGCTTGACACATCTCCGTAGCTTAATGCGAACCAGAAGGTCGATAACTACTGTAAGTCTCGATCTACACTGCCATGGCTCCATAGACTTAAGCTAGGGTCTTAGGGATTCGTGCATTGCCTGATATTGGTCCAAACAGTGGGTTTGCCGGCGGGATCAACTCGGCTATTCTGCGGTATGTGGGGGCAGCGATTGCGGATCCTACCACCAACCAGACCACAAGCACGAACCCTCTCGTTGAGACAAACCTTCACGTATGGGCATTGTCTATTTGTTTTTTTTCTGATTGCTCGTGCTGATTGGACCATTCCAGCCCTGTGAGATCGTGCAAGTGGTAAGTCACCCATCACTGATTTGAACGATCATCTCACATTATCCATCAGCCTGGAAAGCCCTTCCCCGGCGGCGCAGATGTCAATCTCAACTTGTCCGTTGTCCTCGTACGTCTTTGTCTCATCGCCGTGATTGTGAGCGTGACTTGTTAACCATCTTTAACAGGACTCGACAGGGACCAGGTTTAATGTGAACGGCGTGTCCTACGTTCCTCCGACCATCCCCGTGCTTCTTCAGATCTTGAGCGGTGCCCAGCGCGCTCAAGACCTTCTTCCCGCTGGAAGTGTGTATTCCCTTCCACTGAACTCCTCTATTGAAATCGTGCTTCCTGGCGGAGTTATCGGAGGCCCGGTGAGCATGCGCGTCGCATCTGAGTCTCGAATCGGCTTGCTGACTGTCATGCAGCACCCTGTTCATCTGCACGGCGTAAGTCGTGCGTTGCACACCATATATCAGATCAAATCGTCTGATGTGGATAAAATCAATAGCACTCGTTCTATGTCGTGCGCAGTGCTGGCAATAGCACTTACAACTGGGTCGATCCCGTCCGGCGCGATGTCGTCAACATTGGTAACGCCGGTGACGAGGTGACTATTCGCTTCGAGACC
>QLPN01008723.1:2912-19904 GCA_003314395.1 Albatrellus ellisii
CAAAACTAAGTACCCTGGATCATAGATTGGAAGTGTGGTACAGACGAGCGGCCGCCGGGCGGTGCGCGACGGGGACGTCCTGAGAGGATTTGGCTGCCGGTTGGTGGACAGTACAAAACTAGGGCCTCTACTTCGCAGAAGATGTAATGCGGAGATAGGTGGAGGTTACAGACGGTGTATTCTGGTGATCTGTAGAGACGCCTGTGCTAGTTTGGCGAGGATTGGTCTTAACAATGCGATGGGACGGCCAAGTGAGAGCACACCAAATCTGGTTACCATGAGCGTACCGTTGAATAGCGAGAGGAAGGAAGTGGTAAGCGTAATACGCTAGGCCAGAGACTGATGCTTGGGGGCAGGACGGCTTCGCAAAGGGGGCAGAACCGAGAACCGTGCCTGGTGACATCCAGACACCCGAACACGTGGCTCCTGTTCAATTTTGTGGATCGATTAGGAAGTCGATGCCTCGCCGTCGTTGCTAGATCTTGATCATTACGACCTTTCCAATAGCTCGCAACTCCAATCTACGGCACAGTACCCACGAGCCTACACAGGTCCATCAAACAAGCCCCCGAGAGTCCATATCTCAGCGACTTGCCCTAAAACCGTGCCTTCCGACACTCTCACTTCCCAGCACTGCGGGTACAATAAGTTCGTCTACACTCTCATGTGTCCTAAATGTAACCATAAATCTTCTGCCAGCCTGCACAAACGTGCCTTCCCGCGCACACGGTCCACGGCATACATTCGGTTAGTCTTGATCTGGATACTTAGATTGGCGCTACGCCTCTCCCAATGCAGATACTCTAGGTTTCACCTGCGCGCTCCCCTGCGTCGAATACGCGGCATCACTTCGTACAGGCGTTATCTCTGCTTGGCACAGGGTCTAGCTTGGAAATCAGGTAACTTACTCCATTTCCCCCATAGCAATTCAATTCATCCTTACTCCGCCGTGCAAGTAGCTCTCCCGCAAAGGCGGGTTTCCGAGTCTCTTGGCACCCGAAATTCCGTGCGAAAGATATAAACTAGGCTGCTGACCTTTCATAAAAAATAAATAGTACATACATTCCATTGTCGTCATCAGGTGTACACGCCCAGGTTTTCCTTCGTTCCCCTTTCTCCCTCGCCTTCGCGCCTTCGTTCTCGTATTCATTTCGACATACACTCCTTTGTTCCCGAATCCCACTCGTCCTACGCCCACTTTCGTCCTTCGCCGTGGGTTGTCGCTTAACGCCTCCATTCAAGTTGTCGTTCACACTCGCCTCTCGCGCCTGCGCCTTTTAAAACCAAGCATACTTCTGTCTTGCCTTTCCACGTTTTCGCCCGCCCCGCATTTTCTTGCACCCACGAGTTTATGCTGAGCCCGACTTCGACGAGATGCTTTTGTATGTCATCCGATCATCATTTCGTATTCGGCGATGATATATTCTTGATGGGCATATTTGCCTATACGCAGGTCGTCCTTCATCACTGCTTCGTTCCAATACATCGCATTCAGTGAGCACGTCCGCACCTACTCTCGTGTGGCATTGACCAAGCCCGCCCTGCATAGTTATCCTGTACTACGACTACCTGCTGACGATACAGATGGAGATCGAACGGTACTGGTGGTCAGGGCCGTTCACGTGGGCGTCTGCGGTTTTCTTCCTCAACCGGTACGGTGCACTGCTCGGACACGTGCCTGTCATGTACGAGGTGTTCCTCAGATCCAGCGCGACCTTGTCCAAGCAGGTGCGTGTTATCGATCCCGCATTGTATATCGTCCTTTACGTGCGCGTCGCTCGAGCGCACTGGCTTACTGTCTTGTTTCTCTTGTCTGTGAAATGGCATGTCGCCGATAGGATGACATCACAAATCTGGTGAGGTACCACGCGGCACTAGGGACGATGCTGCAGGCGTTCACTGCGAGTAAGTATCCCGATTATTGTAGCCATACCCTCAAAAGCTTATCTGCAATCGATACAGTCCTGCTCATACTAAGGATATATGCACTCTACAATCGCAACCGGTACATCCTCGGGATACTGCTCGCTTGCCTCGCCGCCATCATCTCCATGTACTCTGTAAGTCCTGTGCGCGCGGGGTCTCCGGTGGCGTGCTCATTGCGATGTTTTTGCGCAGTACGTCACCTCGACGCAGGTACATGGCGTCATGCACAGTAATAAGCAGTACGTCGTCCCTGCTTTTGAAATTATTTATGTGATTGGTTGAGTATACGTGTGTATGGGGTACAGAGGCAACAGTAAGTCTTTGTTCTCTCTGTTAGAATATATGTTGGGCTGAAGGTCATATGCAGTGGTCGCTTGTGCTTGGGCAGCGATGCTTGCCTTTCACACGCTTATCTTCGGCCTGACGATGTACAAGACCTGGAAGATGAATAAGCCCCGTCAGCGTCTGGTACGGACCCTGTTGCGGGATGGTACGTGCTTAGGTTGAAAGCCCGTTCAATTTGGCCTGATGTGTACGCATCTCCCGCATGTGAAGGCATCCTTTATTATAGGTAACTGCCCCCGCTGCTGTAACCTTTCTTGGAGGAGACAGACTCAATCTCCGTCGTAACAGTGCTTTCCTAACAATCAATTTGTCTAATATACTTATGCTCGCTGTGCGTGCATTATTCTATTTTGTTTTCGCTTGCTTCTTACCAACGGATTGGTGTAACGCATGCCAGATGGCGCCTGTAAGCATGCCATTCCTCAGCTTCACCGCCGCCCACAAACGTTTCTTTACTAGGGGCGTTATAAAACCACCACTGGCACACTCACGAACGTGTGCGTCTCTCTTTGTCCTTTCCATGGCCCGTAGGTTGATGCGCAGGACAGTATGTCTGTGACGATGATGTCCCGGCTAATGTTCAATTTGCGTGACCCACGTCTACAACAACCGCGCTTTGATATATCCACCAGGATGCCCCCTGTACAGTCAGATGCAGTCTGGGTCTCGACCATCGTTGAGCCCGGCCTCGCAGCGAGCATCGACATGATGCCTCAGATGCTGAGAGACACAGACGCCGGCAACGGTCAGTCCATCCTCGCGCAGTCATCCCCAGCATCGAGCACTAAGTTTCTGTGTTTCATATTGACCTACTGGCCATGCAATTGTCCACCGCAGATCCAGGAATAGAACTCGAGTCGCTTCGACACCCGAGACAGGACGCGCGGTAGCGTGCTTGGTTGGACACCGTGCTAGCACGTGGCTTGCAGTGATTAGCCTTGGTCTGCAATTATGGTACATATTTGTAGGCTTATGGCTCTGCGAAGGCACATGCAGAGATGCCGGGCCTGTCCAGGAAATTGGGCGCAGGTCGACGATTGTGCAAGCGAGGTACGTTTATCCTGGGCGTCGGTACGAGTGGTGGGGGGTGTAGTCTAGGCACATTTGGTGGTTGGGCTGAGGTGGACAGGGCGGTGCCCTTACTACAGGTTTTGCCACGGGTTGAGGAGACGACAGTTCTGTTGCGAGACTGTTTGGGATCGGTACATCGTATTTTGGTTTACTGCAGGATAGGAGCGGTTTGTGGCTGTTGTCGTTGGCAAATATGATACTACTGGCTTGTTACGTGGACCAATAATGTCCGCAGGAGTATACAAGACCCGAGATGTATGGATTCGTGGATGTACGATCAGTGGATGACCTCCCCCCTCCGCTACTCATAGCTTTACATGGATCTCTTCGATGATGACGACAGCGGCTCAGATGACTTTCAGGATGAGTTGGTTGCAATCGCAGCCTTTATTATATCTGGTGCCAAGCAGGGTCAACAGCAGTTGCGCGAACGACGATCACACTATCAGGTGTATCTTTGTTGCCCCCAACTCCTTCCTGACCCTGACCACATCACCCCATGCCTCTGCAATACCCAGTGTGGGTCCTCAGCTTATTTCTGCACTCATTCCTACCTCAACTAGCCACTATCTCACTTTTTTGTTTTCTATCCTCTTGATGGCACTACATGCAATGTCATAAAATATTATCATTCATGTTTGCAACAATTGACGGATTGGGGAGCCCTAGTCATCAGGCTGCGAGAATTCGATGTTCAATGGCTGGGTCCACAAGCACAATATTCATCCCATTTTTATTTTCTCTTGCTGAAGCAAGCCTTGTTTCTTTCTACAATATCGTGTATGACATACATGCTTCCAGGATCAATTCTTGCAGCATCCCTAAACTGATGAGGATGACTCTAATGTTGCCAGACCCATATACAAGAAACCATAGGACAAAATACCAGAGGGGTACATTATCTCTTTGTCGATATAACTTCTCCACATGGCACTTGTTTCCTTGAGGGTGGAATCAAAGCACTGTTGAAGGCTGGTGAATGACTCGCCTCTGATGGATATGAGTGGGAGCAATGGTTGCAGTATGAGCTGGAGAGTCTGGGTAGATGGATTGAGGGTGCCTTAGGGTATCGCCACGAGTGCTTATTTCACATTTCGACAGAAAATCAGCAAGATAAATTTATACGCAGCGCAAGGGAAGCTCTATGTACTGAATAATCGCAGTGTACTGTGATGTGAAGCATGAATGACCAAACGAATGTGTGAATGGAGCAGTGGCAATGCAACAAGCAGTACAGGCCCAGAAGTCGCTTATGAGAGTCCTCGCAGCGCCCACCGAGTACAGTATATCGGCGAGCCTGCTTGATAGTCTCCCAGCCCTCTCCGCCACGATATACTATACATCAGCTCTCTGTTGAATCATGTTCACAAGCCTTGAGGTACGGCTGGAATAGCATTGTCAACAACTTGCACGATGTGATCAAGGTCATCGGCGGGTCCCCCATATGTACACTATATCGTCCATCGGGAAATTCCACAATGGTGCAAGACTCCGCAAGTGCAAAGAATGGCGGATTAATTTTCAGGTTATCGTACGGGTCGAGCTGACCGGGAGCACAGCAACAGACTACGGAACCAAGGTATCGTTCGATATCTGCGGGAGAAGTCAATTCTACCTATGGCAAAATGTAGAAATCATTATAATCGACGATCGTAGCCCATCAGCCATTTGAGACCATCGACAATGATCCTTCCCGGACGGTAAGCCTTCATGATGAAGTCGCCTCCGACTGGGATGAGACCACTGCACAGCCATTCATCGACCATCCACATTCCCCAAAAGACAAGCCATGACATAGTCCAGACCCACCCAGCAAGGCCGCACACGCGCTTACCAGTCACCACCTTCCACAGACGCTCCAAGATCACGCCAACACCACTCATGACAAAGAACATAGCAGTCGTCGGGAACTCGGTGCTGGATCTTGAGCCCCACAGCGCGAGATGATGAATAAAGGCAGAGCAGAGGAAGGATCCAAATACGATACCTGCCTTTCCGAAGACCAGGCCTAGGGGACGGCCGCCTATGCACACGAACAGGCGTCTCATGGCCTGGTGCCATCGCTTGCCCCAGAACTCCGTTAGCGACGTCGACAGGAACGGGTAGTCAAAGAGCGGCGGCCAGCTGGCAGGATCCGAGCGAGCAACTATGCGGCTGAGGAGTGCGGCCTCATCGTAATGGGCATTCATGGCGAGATACGACTCGAAGCCGGTCACTATGGTATGGCCAACCACCGTGAGGTAGTGCTCAAGCGGAGGGAGGGAGTGGCAGAAGATGGACGGTCCTGTTGCAGTGAAGGATGGAGGGAGAAAGACAGCATGAATGTGGAGGGCAATGTCAAAGAAGGTCAGCTTAATGAGTAATCTGAGGATGAGCCTGCAATCAAAACATATCACCTCTTCACTATTGTCTGCCCTAGCCAGTTCAAACAGACCTAAGCTCACTACAAACTTGCTTCACTCCTAAGAACTAAGTCTAAGATCTCTAAGTCACTCTAAGTTTTACTAAGACATCCTAAACCTCATCACTCTGGATCCTCATCACTATCTTGTTGATCCCACTCTTCATTGTCATCAGGAATGGTTACTATGCTTATCAAGTGTACATCAACTACCTTGTTACCAGGGGTATTGTTATAGCAAACCTTCCCTAAGACTGTCCAATAGGCTGCTCTTAGCAGTCCCCACCAGTTTCTGTCCTCCTTCATCTTCTCATTGCTCTTTTGATCTCCAAATCATGGAGGCCATTCTTCTTGCTCTTGTATGTGGCTACCCATTCCTCATCTTTCTCATTGTAGCTGGCTATATTCTGTACTTGCCCTCTGACTCTGACTCTGCTCCCATCTGAGCAAGTCCTCTGTCATCTTTGCCACCATGCTTGCTGTCAGTGCAGAGTTTGGTGTGGTGGTCACCTAAGCTGGGCCACTCCATTCAAGGAGGAAGACAAGTGTGTGGCAGTCAAAAGAGTGTGGGAAGAAGGGCAAGCTAGCCTATAGCACATAGCATCGCTAAGAACTAAAGGTAAACAAAGAGGGTGAGAGTGTCTATGGCTATGTGGAGAGGATGTAGAAATCAACTGTTAGATAGTGTCCCAGTGAAAGTCCCTAAGTCCCTAATGAACCCATGCACAGACTGGTGATATATGCTGTGGTGAGATGAGAGGGTAGTCTGCAATCACAACCACAACAAATGCTGACAGGTGTGAGCCATAAAATCCTCTGGATGCCAAAGGACAGAGAGTTAGTAGTTTAGAGTGGAGAGAGAGAGATGTGATAACATGATGTGGCTGGGTGACAATAGGGAGATATGACAAAACATGACACTGTAAATGCAATGTGTGAGGCTCACACTAGACAGTGGGGTCACAAAGGTAAGAAGAGAGGATTGGTGAAGTATGAGACAATCCACTCAGGATGAAGTCACACTGAAAGGCAGATATTCCAGATGTATAAAGCTAAAGAACTACATACTACAAGGATGCCCTATATATACTAAAGGGATCAGTGCACAGACCATGTGCTGTTACTATAGGGCAGGCATATGTAAGTAAGATGTGTAGCATCTGTGAGAATTATCAGTAAGCAATGTGCAGCATTGCACAGCATCAATTAGCAACTGTGAGAATATGAGTCATAGATAATTGCAATAAGATCTACTGATGATCTGATAAGATGAGATAAGATATCTCTTGTAGATCTTGAGCAATAAGATTGAAAGAAATTGTAAAATGATAAGAAAAATAAGTACATCCTGACACAATGCAACAATAACAATAATGCAGATGCAATGTAATACAGAAAAGAATGCAATACAACAATAATGCAAACACAATGCAACTATAAATGTGACCTACAAGGTGCATGTACTTTCTTGGCTTTGTGACATGAGGGAGTAAGGGTGAATAGCACTTTTTTGCTTTCTGAATTGAATGGGAGAGGGGAGATGCTGAGAATAGGTCATGTGTGGAGAGGGAACTAGAATAGTTCTTATTGTGTATAGTAAAACTATCACCTATTTGTAGTATGTACAATGGTGCACAGACCAGAAAGCTATCAACAGATAAAGTGTGTACACATGTGTGTGGAGGTGTGTGTGTGTACAGTAGAAAGATGAAAAAGGAAGGAGAGTATTAGTCAGGATATAATTGTCAACACCCCTCCATACTGGAAACACACTTGATGAGACCAAGACCAGAATGATGAGAAGAAAAGAGGGGGAGTGAAAGGGGCTTGGTTAATACATCTGCAGTGATGAGAGAGGAAGGAAGATGGTGAACTGAGATGGCATTAGAAGAAAGGCATTCCCAGATATAATGATGATGAATATCAATATGCTTGGTGCCACAAGTAATGACAGGATTAGTGGTGATGTCAATAGAGCCCTTGTTGTCACTGTAAAGTATAAGAGGAGATGAAAAACCAAAAACTATTTCCTTAAACAATGACCTCAACCACATCCCACATCCATTGGGCAGCTGCTTGGGAAAGTGACATGTATTCTGCTTCAGTCAAAGAGAGGGAGACCATATGTCGTTTTTGTGATGTCCAGGCAATGGTGCCACCTCCCAGTAAGAAAGCATATGTGCCAATGGACTTCCTGTCATCCCTATCCACTGCCCAGTCAGAGTCAGAGTACCCAACAACTCCAGTTCCTTGATCAGTGCCATATCATATGTGGAAGTGGATGGTTCCCTTGAGATAGTGAAGAATGTGGCACACTAGAGATAAGTGAAGTGGTAGAGGGTTGGACAGGGACTGGGACAGTTTCATAACAACAAAAGAGATGTCAGGCCTTGAGATGATTGCTGCTGATATGTGCTGTGGTATGGTGATGGCAGAATCTACAATCACAACCACAACAATTGCTGAGGGGTGGAAGTCATAAAAATCCTCTAGACACCAAAGTAGTAGACATTAGTAGTTAACTGCAATAAATGTGATATTGCAATGTGATGGGGTGACAAAAGGGAGATATAACACAGATGCAATCCAGTAATCACAACAATGACCACACAGTAGTAGATGCAATGCAATGCAGTAATATCAAAATGCAACAAGATAAGAATGCAAAACAAATAGAGAATGTGACATGATGCAATGGAGAACACAATGCAATAATCAACATGACCTATGAGGTATGTGCACTTTCTTGACTGTGAGATACATGGAGGGAGGAGTAGAACACACTTTTTGCAATCTGACTCAGATATGAGAGGGGAGACAAATTGTAGGTGGGGGAAATCTATTCTTTTCTGACAGATGATGTACCATCTAAATACAAGTCTAACTCCAAGGCTGGAGCACAACAAAACAAAACAGAATATTTACAGTGCAGGGTCAATCATAGGGATTATTGGAAATGAGGTGGAGTCTGGACACAACTAATACAGTATCATACTATAATGGATGAGTGAAAAAGGAAAAGCACTGATTGCACCAAATGCTGGCTACATGACTCATGACTCCATGGACCATGTCTTGGCCTATACATCTTATCAGTCCTGCTCCTTGTTGGCCAAACCCAGTCCTATAGTCCAACACCTAAGCAAATGCATGATTGATGCAACTGTGGATGATTGTCATGTGTGGCATGTTAATGTCACTGTGTTTGCTAAGAGTGGCCTATTGGATGGTCTTAGGGAAAGTTTGTGATAACTATACCCCTGGCAACAAGGTAATTGGTATGCACTTGATTAGCATAGTAAACATTCCTGATGACAATGAAGAGTGGGATCAACAAGATAGTGATGAGGATGATACCACTGATGACTAAACAAGGATCCAGTGTGACAAGTTTAGGATGTCTTAGTGACACTTGAAGTGGCTTGGAGATCTTAGACCTAGTTCTTAGAGAATGAGGTGAGATTGTAGCAAGACTAGGTCAAGTGCAGTAAAGGAGAATCCCTAGATTGTGAAGTTGACAAGACTGGGGTTTAAGACTGCCAGTCTTTCAACTACTTATACAAAACTAGAGTCCTAAGAATAGTATCTGTGAATAAGGTTCACAGATCAATGATGATTGCACAGCAATCAATGGAGTCATGTGACCTAGGATGCATCCATAGTAAGCTAAAGTGAATGTAGCCATAAGTGTGAAATGAATGAGATATAAACAAAGGTAAATAAGGATGAGTTGAGGAAGTCCTTGCTAATTGTATAATAATAGTCCTTAGCAAGTAAATGTTATAATAAATAAAGAGAAGATAAAAGATAAGAAAGCTTTATAGTGCTTGGAGTAAAACTCACAACTCAGTATATAAATACTGTTACAAGGCACTTGCTTTGGCACCTCATAATGGTTTTCTTTCTTTTCTTTTTTTCTTTTTATTTTTCTTATATCTTACTGACTATAAGTGTAGTATTAACTACAGCAGTGAGATTAGCTCCAACTTATAGTAAGGACTCAATTTCTGTTCTCTTTTACAGTACTTAAGTGTGAGCATAGCTCCAAGCACTATAAAAGATTTATCTGTTTCTCTTTTATCTTTCTTTAGTTATTCACATTTACTTGCTAAGGACTATTACTATACAATTAGCAAGGACTCAACTTTATTTATCTTTGTTTACATCTTGTTCATTTCATGCTTGTGGCTGAGCCACTTACTATAAACATTGGACATGTTTTAGGTCATGTGATCTTGTTGATTGCTGCACAATCATTGTTGATCCATGAACTGTACTTAATTGTACTATCTTTAGCACTCTGGATTTGTGCAATTAGTTGAAAGACTGGCAGTCTCAAACCCCAGTCTTGTCAACTTCACAATCTAGGGATTCTCCTTTACTGTGCTTGACCTAAGCTTGTCACAATCTCACTTCACTCTAAGAACTAGGTCTAAGATCTCTAAGTCACTCTAAGCATCACTAAGACATCCTAAACTCATCATTCTGGATCCTGTTTAGTCATTGGTGGTATCATCCTCATCACTATCTCATTAATCCCTCTCTTCATCTGTATGTGCAGGCTATGGAAAACAACAGCAGCCAAGATATATATCATGGAGATAGCATAAGACACTCCTAGCAGATAGAAGGTGGGAAGCAGATGCATGTTTGCAGCAGTGGGTAAGTAGTCACAAGCACAGTAGGGCGAAGTGACATGGTTCAAGTACATCAGACAAGTAGGAGGAGCTATGGCATATAGTGCCCATCTTATATAGTACATTGGTGATAAGGTTGTAGTGGAGAGTTTAGTGTGGAGTACAACAGTCACCATAAGTAGGGGGGACACACATCATCCTGGAGTAAAGAGTGGAGTGTGAAGTGCTTGGACATGTATGTGGCATAGTCCAAGGAGTTGAAGAAGTACAGTACATGTTGTGTAGGTAAAGTGTATGTGTAATAGGTAGAGGGAAGAAAGCCAAATACAAAGTTATGTACACACAAGGAATTCAACATCATCATCATCATCAGGAATGGTTACTACACTTATCAAGCACACATCAATTACCTTGTTACCAGGGGTATTGTTATAGCCAACTTTCCCTAAGACTGTCCAATAAGCCACTCTTAGCAGTACTTGGAGCTAAGTTCACACTTAAGTATGTAAATACTTAAGTACTATAAAGAGAACAGAAAAGAGTCCTTACTGAGTAAAGTGGAGCTGAGCTCACACTTGTAGTGATAATACTACACTTTACTAGTAAGTAAGAGAAAAGAGAAAAAGAAAAGGGAAAAAGAAAACCATTACAAGGTGCCAAAGCAAGTGCCTCATAACAGTAACCACAAGCACCAGTGAAACAAGAGATAATTAAAGACAAATAAAGACAAAAGAAGATAAGTCCTTACTATAAATTGGAGCTAAACTCAACAACTGTAGTTAATACTACACTTATAGTAAGTAAGATATAAAAAGAAAAGAAAAACAAGTCCATTACAAGGTGTCTAAGCAAGTGCCTTGTAACATTGGATATGTTGGAGTCAGTTTTCTGCCTCTGGTGCATGTGTAGTTGATTGGTTTGATTGTGAACCAGGGTTTGTATCCTATGAGGATTTCAAATGGTGATTTTCATGTAGTGGAGTGAATGTGATTATTGTGTGAGAATTCTGCAAATGGAAGTAATTTGAGCCAATTTGCTGGGGATTGATCTCTGAGGGATTGGAGGGATTGTTCTATTTCTTGTTTGACATGTTCTGTTTCCCCATCTGATTGTGGGTGATAGGCAGTGGACATTGCTGATGTTATTCATAATGCTTTCCAGATTTCCTGGGTGACTTGAGACACAAATTGGGGTCTTCTGTCAGAAATGATCTTTTCTGGAAGGCTGGAGTGTTTCCAGGCATGATCTAGGAATAATTGCATGGTTTCAAAGGCAGTGATAGTCTTCTTGCATGGGGTGATAATAATAGCTTTCAAGAATTTATTGACTATGATGTTGACTGAGTTGTATCTGTTTACTTCTGGCAGGTCTGTTACAAAATTGGTAGTAATGTGTTGCCAAGGTTCATTTGGTGTTTCAGTTGGAATTAGTGGAGCTTTGGTGGGGTGTGTGATATTCTTTGTTGATTGACACATTGCACATCCTTCTATATATGCTTTGACAAATCAGGACATTCCTGGGCACCAGTAGTCTCATTGGATGAGTTCATATGTCTTCCATTGTCCAGGGTGTCTAGCAGGTGCCAAATCATGGTGGATATATACTATTTCTCTTTGAAGTTCTTTGTTGTCATGGACATAGATCTTTCAGCAGACAAGAAGTAGTTCATCTTCATAGTTCCATTCTTGGATCACTTGTGTTAATTTCTGAGGTCCAAGGCTTTTGATTTTCTGGAATGTTTCTTGTGAAAGCATATCTGATTTGAGTTGTTTGATGATTGGTTGTCTGATAGTTTTCAATCAGGTAGGTGTCAGGTGTCTTCCAGTGGTATTTATGCAAAATACTTTTGGATTTAACACTGTAATGTTGGAATTATCTGAAATTACCCCCTCATGGTCTGGCCTCCTGGTCAGACAATTGGCTTTATTGAGGGTACCTGGATGGTGTAAAATTGAAAAGTTGAAGCAAGATAGGAATAAGCTCCATTGAGCTTGACAACAGTTAAATTGTTTAGCTGTAGAAAAGTATTTGAGGTTCTTGTGATCAGACCAGATTTCAACAGGGTGTGGACTTCCTTCAAGGTAATGACACCACATTACAAGAGCATGGTGATATATGTGTGAGTGCAGGCTAGGGCAGGCAATGAGCAGTAGTATGATTGATATGATCATAAGTGGCATATCCCCAAAGGGGGAGAGAACAAGCAGTGAACCTGCAGTGGTAAGAAGTGTTGGACACAGCATGTGCCACACGCAGTAAGAGTAAGAGATAGTCAGACTCATTGGTTAGACATCTAAGGCATAAGTGTGAACCTGCAGCAGTAAGAAGTGTTGGACACAGCATGTGCCACATGCAGTAAGAGTAAGAGATAGCTGCAAGGTTGGAGTGGGTATGAGTGAAGGTAAGATGGGAGTAAGAAGTACTCACTCAGACTCATTGGTTAGACATCTGAGGAGATATGTGTGGGGGAGTCCATCTTATATAGTAATGGTGAAGTGGATTTGAAGCAGAGTATAAGTAAGGAATACAACAACTACTATAGTGAGAGGGATGCATGTCATCCTGGAGATGTGAGTGGAGTGGGATGTGCTTGGGCTTGTAAGAAGTCTGAGGAGTAGAAGTTTCCAGGAGGAGAAGCATGATGCATGTGTGATGAAATGAATGCTGAATGATATGGTAGTGTACATACAGTGAAATTCTCAACAATATGCTGTGGGCATGTGAGAGAGGAATCTACAATTATGGCCACAACAGATACTGAAGGGTGCAAGCTATCCCCTAGACACCAAAGGAAAGATAGTTAGTAGTTTAGGGTGAGAAATGCAATAATGCAATGTGACTGGGTGACAGTGAGGAAATGCAACATAAATGCAACACTGTAAACATGATAATGGGAATAATGGAGAATGCAATGCAATGCAATGGAGAACACAATGCAATAATAAATGCTATTTATGAGGTATGTGCACTTTCTGACTGTGAGACATGTGGAGGGAAGAGCAAAATGTGCTTTTTCATCTTGAGACTTGGATGGGAGTGGGGAGACAAATTGTGGGCAGGGGAAATCTATTCATTTCTGATAGACAACATGCCATCTAAATACAAATCTAGCTCCAAGGCTGGAGCACAACAGAAAATTTACAACATAAGGTTGATCATAGGGATAATTGGAAATGAGGTGGAGTCTGGACATGACAAACAAAGTATCATACTATAATGGATGAACAAAAAAGGAAAAGCACTGATCACACCAAATGCTGACTTCACAACTCATGACTCCATGGTTACTTTGGCAGGCCTGGACCACACCTCAGCTGATACATCCTATCAGTCCTGCTCCTTGTTGGCCAAACCCAGTCCTGTATTCTGGTGCTAAAGCAAACATGCAATTGATGCAGCTGTGGATGACTGTCATGTGCAGCACATTAATGTCATTGTGTTCACCTGATGTCACTGTGTTATGAGGCACTTGCTTTGGCACCTCGTAACGCGTTTATTCTTTTCTTTTTTCTTTTTCTTTTATCTTACTTACCAAGTAAAGTGTAGTATTATTACTACAAGTGTGAGCTTAGCTCCACTTTACTTAGTAAGGACTTATCTTTCCTTTCTCTTTTATAGTACTTAAGTATTTACATACTTAAGTGTGAGCTTAGCTCCAAGTACTATATTAGATTTATCTTTTTCTCTTTATCTGTCTTTATTTATTATAACATTTACTTGCTAAGGACTATTACTATACAATTAGCAAGGACTCCCTTTTTCTTGTTCTTATTTACCTTTGTATATCTTATGTTCGTTTCGCGTTTGTGGCTGAGCCACTTATATCACATGGACACATACTTACTGCGCAATACTGCGCACTATCATGTACTTACTGTGCAATACTGTGCACTATTGTTTACTCACTGCACAATACTGCACAACTTTACTATACTTAGATCTCCAGTTTTGTATAAATAGTTGACAGACTGGCGGTCTTAAACCCCAGTCTTGTCAACTTCACAATCTAGGGATTCTCCTATACTGCACTTGATCTACACTCATTACAAACCCATCTTCTTCACTAAAGAACTAAGTCTACGATCTCTAGTCACTCTAAAGTGTCACTAAGACATCCTAAGATCTCATCACTCTGGATCCTCACATCGTCATTGGTGGAATCATCCTCATTTCTATCTTGTTGATCCCAATCTTCATTGTCATTAAGAACGTCTATTACATGCATCAAGCACACATTCAATCTCCAGTTACCAGGAGTATCAATATAGACCTTCCCTAAGACTGTCCAATAGGCCACTCTTAGCACACTGATGGTCATTTTCTGGTGTTATGTGCATGTGATGCTCATCATTGAGAGGAACAAGCATAATGGGCCCTGCTTACTGCATCAGTATGAGACATGCCCCACACCTACATATGGTAGTCTTTGTTCTTCATTATTTTACTCTCCACATGAACTCTCATTCCACTCTACTATATAAGATGGTCTCCCTACATTACACCTCCTCAGACATCTTCCATATCCATCTGAGTGAGTACCACTTACATCTTACCCATCTTACTCTTACATTACACACTCTCCTTGCAGCCTCTCTATCATTGCATTGTAGCACCTGCTGTGTCCACACTTCTCTATATCTCTGCAGCTGTGCAGACACTGCTTACTCTCTCAAACATATTCAATATCATACTGCTTGCCACCTGCCTACACAAGTGTTTTCAGTCTTGTCAACTTCACAATCTATGGATTCTCCTATACTGCACTTGATTGACACTCACCTCTAACTTGCTTTCAACTCTAAGATGCCAGGCTGTTAGGATTCAGTACATGTAGTGGCCAAACACCTGTGGTCAGAAACTGGGACTCTGAGAAAGACAACTAAGTGTGATTCAAGATGGACAATAGTGAACTGTTTACAAGAGAACAGGGTTGTACAGGGGTACAAGAGGTCAAGAATAGTTCCTATCATACACTCTGAACAGCTTATAAACAGTATGTGGGTAAGGTGAAATAAGGGGAAACCATATAGGTGTGGTGTGATGCTGTTGCCATGGGGTTGTGCCCATGTATTCATACAAGGAGGCCATTGCCAGGCTGGTGTGCCTATCGTAGCACTCTGGAACTGTTTAATGACAAGGAGAGAGAAGAAAGAAATCCTGACATCAGCCCCTCACTATTGTTTTTGTCCTGAAAACTTGTTACTTGTGCACATCTGCATCATTCTCCTCATAGTCATAATAGTCATATGCCTCTGCTTCTTGTTGATGGAACTCCACTGCTCCCTGATTACAACTTGTGAGGTGGGTGTCTAGGCAGCCACATTCATTACAATAGAGGCATGCCAATGTATGTGTCCCAGGATGGGGGTCACAATGGCAGTTGCATTTGAATATGGCAGTGAATGTAGTGCATTGAGAGGTGGGGCAGTTACATTGAAGGTGGCCTAAACAGCCACAGCTCCAGTATGCTCAGGGTTGGCTGGATGATGGGAGTGATATTTGAGTGCTCCTCCACAGATGTGATGTACCAGTGGGTTAACTGGGGGTAATGGTTGGGGGACCGGTAATGGCAGAGATCCTGGGATGTCAATGAAGTATGCTACTACTAGGTGGGGTCATAGGTGGTCTTTGGCCTCTGCATTGACCAGTTGATTCATGATTTCAGCAAACTCCCATTGTCATTGGTGGAGGAGTGTTGTGAAGTGACAGTGGAACAATTCCAAGGTTTGAATGCACTGATGATAAGCATGGTATCAGTCAACATCTGCTGTGATACCTTTGTCCATGAGATGGTGTAAGGCATAGTTGACATGGATAGCAAGGTTGGGGGTTAGGAGTAGGTGTGCAAAAGTTTCAGAGACATCCTGATCACATCTCAGCTCAAGACAATACAGGGTGGTCCATTGTGTGAGGGGATATTTGTCAGCCTCTGTGTATTCTCATGGATTTCCTCTGAGGTTGATGTTGGGGAGGGGTGTAGTGGGGTCAGGAGAGAGGCAGAACTGCTGTAGACATGTGAACAGGAAGTCATGGGGGAGATTTTGAAATTGGGTTGGTGGGGGTGGTGGTAAATGTTGGACAAAGGCAGGTGGAGGGTGTTCTGGTAAAATGCACAGAGGGCAGAATAACACAGAGGTGTTGTGTTGAAGAGCAATGTGGGTAGCCAGTAGTACATTCTCCTTGACTCCTTTGAACAGGAGGGAGTTGAGGAATAGGAAGATTTGCTTGAAGCAGTTGTATGAGTCTGGTTCAAAATCTAAATGAAGGTGGAAGGGAAGATTTGGGAAGGTTGGATATATGCAGTAATTTGGGGATGGGGGTGGTGAACCATAATAGTCTAGGACTGGGGAGGGGGTAGTGCATGGGGAGTGGTTAGGATGGTCAATCAGGTATTGTACTGGTGATGAGGGGGATGGGTGGTCACTAGTTGGGGGTGATAATGGAACAAAAGAGCAGGGGGAGAGGGGGATTGGGACATGTTGGTTTCTAATTCTGTTGGGTGATTTTGGAAAGTCATATGTTGTACCAGGCAAAGATGAAGAGAATGAAGATCAGGTAGCAGAGGACAAGGGGATATATGACTGGGGACATATAATGATGAGGGGGGGGAAG
>QLPN01008730.1:0-23457 GCA_003314395.1 Albatrellus ellisii
AGTAAGTAGAAGGACAATACCATAGTGTAAGTACAGTAGGGTTTTGTCACTTGGACTCTTCAGCTTCTAGCTAGGGGTTTATATAGGGTAGGGACATGTATGACTAATCTCTGATGAGGGATTATTGCTATAGATAGATAGTGGTAATACAAGGGTAACTATGTATGGGTGACAATAGATACCTAAGAATAGAATAGCAGTTACTCATCAT
Organism: Albatrellus ellisii; assembly: GCA_003314395.1. NCBI lineage: Eukaryota > Fungi > Basidiomycota > Agaricomycetes > Russulales > Albatrellaceae > Albatrellus > Albatrellus ellisii. Next base: position 212 of record QLPN01008730.1, read on the forward strand.
GATTCATTGTTATAGTAACTATCACATGTCTTGTCAGGCATGTGAATAGAATGACTCATTGACAGAATGCAGGAATGGATAGTTCCCACACAATGCTTCTCAATCAGATGAGAAGGCAGATATAAGCTTTAAGGTTTGATTAAGATATAAGAGTGTTGGAGATTACAGTGATGTGTGACAGCAAGCACACTTTAATGTGACTGGGTGACAGTGCAAATAGTGTGACTGAGCCACACAGACTTGTGGGACTCAGGGACAATACAGACAGACCTGTTACTTACAGAAATTATCTCTCACATAGTTTTCTTTTCCCTCAGTCTTCTACAAAGAGACTGAGGTTAGTACTTACTCTCTACACCATTTGTCTTATATGTTTTCTAACTATCTCCACCTGTAGAATATTATTTCTCTTCTTTCTACAGGTACAGTACTATAATGATACCAAGTCAGTCTTCTACAAAGAAACTGAGAATATTATTTCTCATCTTTCTACAGTTGGCCATGCTCTTTCCAAGTAACCTCCTTCAATACATGGCTCTTGCAAGTCTATGAGCCTGCCCTATGGTACAGTACTATATATACTATATGATTCCTAGCATTATCCCTCAGTTCTTATCATCTGGGATATCTGCTAGGTACAGTACCTTCATAGCACTCTATTTTCTAGCATGTTAATATATCTTGGATATCTGCTAGTCCAAGCATGATTGTCCTTTTATCTTGTTTTAGTTGTTGTTCAGCTTCAACTTCCATCAGCCCCACAGATATGGATGGACCCTTTCTTATGAAAGATCATCCATCATATAGTTTTCTTTCCCCTCAGTCTTACAAAGAGACTGAGGTCAGTACTTATTTACTATGATATTCATTTTATATGTTCCTCACTATTTCTCCCTGTAAAATACACTCTTTATTCTACAGTCAGCCCACTCTTATCTAAGCACCTCCTTCCAATATATTGATGAGTAGTATTATCAAATATGCTCTCATCAATGAAGACCAGCTGTTCTGCACAGAACTTTACCAACTTCAGTCCACTATGTCTCCAGTAAGAGATCATTTCATTCAGCTTCTCCTCACATGGTTGTGTGAGGGAAGAACAGCATTCACAATGGTATTTCTTCTGCCTCAGTATGCATTGCCAGACGTGTGGTCTCGGCCTCCGAACGCACAACGTTTTCCATGTCGTCAAAACCTCCGTGAATTTCCGCTCGAGTTTCTTGCACACACATCTACCAAATGTAGGAAGACAACCATGTACTCTAACGCACCTCTACTCTGATCTCCACCAATATTTCAGTCTCAATCTGTTGCGAGCGATCAGGAAGAGCTCAACTGACAAAAACGAGGTTGCCTACCAAGAACAAGTCGACACATTGCTTGAGCATCTGCACACATTCCACTATTTGAGCTGCATCACTATCTGCTTGAAGAGCGTGAGCAAGCGTCCGTTGTCGCTTGATTCTCTCGAGACTAGCTGTTACATCTTTTATCGATCTGTTATACCACGTAGTCATTGGATACGATCAACGAGGACACACAAGAGATGAGAGTAAAGCGACCTAGACAATCTATCTACGCGCCGACGGAGCGCGGGGGACATGGATCCGCGTTCTGCAGCGTGCCCTCGAGCATTGTGACGAGCGTGGAGAAATTCGTCGTCAACCTGGCGGCGTCGCTTTTAGTTTGGGCTGCTTTCTGTCTCGAAACAAGTGGGCGGTGGGTGGGGTGTCATCGGGCCAGAGAGACAGTGCCGCACCTCGACCATCTCGATCACCTTCGAAAGGCCACTTGTTGCAGACTGTAGAGGGGCAAAGGCGGCGGATACTAGGATAACTGCCTGTAAGACTGGAAAAAGAACTGAAGGACGCGTGGTCTCCGTCTCGTCACCAAGGATGACAGACACAACGTCGCGCATTGCCTCTGCCTCTGCACCAGAGACGGTGTGCACGGCCTCACCTGCGGCCCCTGCCTCCATGTGGGCCGCAGTTTCAGCGTTCTCAGGATCTCTGTGCATTTCCGTCTGGATATCCTGTGTGCAGAAAGTTAACAGACGTACGGGGACAACCATATGCACCGACACACCTCCACTCTGCTTTCTATCAGCAATCCACTCTCCACCTGTAGCAGCGCTCAGATGTTTTTCGACGCGGACCGATGACGGCCTACCAAAAAGTCATCAACCGACCACTTGAGCTGCCGCAGACAGGCCAAAACTTCGGCAGCGCGTGTGTCTGTTCGGAGAATATGAATGGGCTTCTGCTGTCGCTTGATCCGCCGGAGGTCTTCCGTCGCTTTGACGAACGAGCTGTATGTCCCGCGCGGGCATTAGACTTGATCGGCACAAATACAGCAGGGAGAAAAGAGGCAAGGCACATAGCCAAGTCTTCTACCTACTGACGGAGCGCGGGCGGGCATCCTTCAGCATTTTGAGCATTGTTACAAGATTGGAGAATGACTTGTTCAATTCCGTGACACCGTCTACGTTCTGAACCGCCATCTGTTTGGCACGAATCAACGGTCAATGAAATACTACTAGAGTGAGAGAAGAGCCGCACCTCGAATTTTTCCGTGAAATTAAGAAGACCACCAGCGGCAGACTGTAGAGGGGCAAAAGAAGATGATGCCTGCACGATGGTGTGTAGGATTGGGACGAGAACTGAAGGCCGAGGCCGTACCGGCACAAGAAGGCCCTTGATCATCTTGCGGAGCGAGGATTTATGATTGGAGGGGGTGATGACATTGTTGTAGGACACGGTGCGATGAGATAGCACCTAGTCGTCGTGCAAGAGGCCACAGATGATGCTGTGCCCTGTGTGAACACGCTCATGCGCGAATGAGGCAAACATGCGTTTACAAACTGGGTCACTGTACTACACAGGCTTCACGAGAGACGATGAACAGGGGATTTTAAGTCTTTCAACAGCCACACCTGCTAGCCATTAGTCGACATTGGACGCAGAGGAGAACACAGTCGAGGCGTCCTGTCACACCTATGGTAAACCTCATTATCACAACATAACGCCAAGCAGACGCTGTATGCATTGAGGACAGCTCGCACACTTCAACTCTGACCTCGAGGTCCCCCCCAAACCAATGAAATACAACATAAAGCACTACTGTAAACGTCATAGGACATCGTCAGCATTGAGTTGCTTTCGTCCGTGCAAATATGATCCAGTGGAAGCGAGCGAGCGAGCACCCGGTAGCTACTGTGGGTGCGACATCCCCCCAGCTGACTACAGCACTCCTGGTCCGTAACAGTGACCAGCAGACAGCAATTATTTATAGTGGTAATAAAAGAGCAACAGTTCATCGAGGACGTTGGCTATGTACATATATAGTCCATAATGAAGCAGGGATTGTTGGAAATATCCATGGTATTTGTTCAGCTTCGCTCTACTTACCTATATATGTCTTCTTTACGTCCTTACTGACACACATTCTACTGCTTACTTAACCTACCACCACATTCTAGCCCTACTTACATCACTATACCACGTTCGTATAGCACATACTACACCCCCACATACAACCCCACATTTACACTCTGCCTGAACTCAGTTCAGTGCACACTACTTATACTATGCCCCCCACTTTCTGTAGCTCTATGGCATTATACCAGATGTTGTACCACATCTCCCCACTCTGTGCCCTAGTGTGCACCACTTACCATCGCGCCCTCACCACTGCCTACACCACCTGCTTCCTGTTCTTTGTCGTTGGCTCATATCTGTGCAAACAGGGATGAGGTGGTGATGGTATGACTGAATATAATTGTGGTCCTTTTGGTCCTCACCATTGGGCCTCTATGTCTCTGTCAGACCATGCTGAGTCCACGATCCAAGATGCTGGTCAAGTTCCTAGTTAAAGGTTAATGAGCCATTCTGCCTTCTTTTCTCATGTATCCCACATTTTCTTGTACAGACACAGAACAACTATCTTCTGCTAAGGTTAGCTGCAGAAGCTACCTTGTACTGTACGTAGTGAAGGAGTCTACTATGTATTTATGTTTGGGTTGACTTCTGTGATGTCAGTGTTTGCCTTTTGCTCCTTCACCAAAAATTAAGGCTATAATTGATCAAGTGCTTGTGCTGTTGGAGTTTACAGTGACATGTGACAGCAAATGTGTGAATGTGTGACTGTGTTGCTGCACCACACAGACCTCTTGCGGGACTCAGGGACGATATGGATGGACCCATTAGTTACAGAAAATTTCTCTCGCACCCTTTCTTTTCCCTCAGTCTTCTACAAAGAGACTGAGGTCAGTACCTACTCTCTATGCCATTCATGTTTTATGTTTTCTCACTATTTCTTCCTGTAGAATATTATTCTCTTCTTTCTACAGGTACAGTACTATAATGGCTACAGTTAGTCTTCCACAAAGATACTGAGAATATCATTCTCTTCTTTCTACAGTCAGTGTGCTCTTTCCAAGCAACCTCCTTCAATATGTGTGGTTGGTCATTGTATGATGCTCTGTTCAAGCCTAGTTCTCCTCTCACTCTCTTTGTGCTTCATTAGATTTCTTCTCTTTGTGAGCAACTCTTTGTGAGCCTTTCACTCTGAGGCACAAGCCTTTTGTACCCCATGATGTCTGTATTTTCTGAGAGTTCTGTGCTCATTTTTTGTAAACTTCTGGTTCTTTGTATCCTTTCCCTTGGAGTTTCTTCCACTTGAGTCTATTGCATATGCAGGTGCAAGACATAATAATATTGTAGCTTGCCTATGGTGGATATTGTGGTGTAAGGTATGTGGCTATGCTTGATGGCAACAACAGAGGTACACTGATTGAGAAGGTTAGGTACTGGGGAAGACTTGTAGTAGTAAGTACAAAGTGACCAGATATCAGTGGTGCACACGGCAAGTCAGAGGGACCCATAGTAATGAATGATGAATGATCATAACTCAATGCTAAATTCATGGGGTGGGATAAATGGCAGAGCAGCTGTTTGTGGTGAAATGGCACATGCAAAGGCACAGAATCCTGTTGGCAATCTTGTAGATCCCCTACTGTGTGACTGAGTGCTCACATTGGATTGCACATCCAGCCTAATCATGGATGACATTTGCAATAACCTACTGCCAAATGGCATGTTGACATCCATGACTGCCTCCCTCATGGCACTGCAAGAATTCATCTTGGGCAATGCCTGCATGGCATCATCCGACATGTCCTCAACCTACAAGATGACCAAGGACTATTGAGCATGACATTGGGCAGGTTGTGCTGTGTAGTGAGAGTGGAGGGCATGCGCAGCATGGTGAGGGCAATGTCACCCTGCAAGAGGATGTACTTGATCACAGCCAAACTTGGCAGATACACCCTCACCAAACCAAACTTGTGGAGGACAGATGGTTGGATATCACAGAAGCTACATGTCAGAGAGAGATAGATTGTAGCCTGAGAGAGATCCAAGAGTTTCTACATTGTGTATGTTCAGCATATCTTGCAGAATACAGACATACATTTATGTATCGTCATGAGTAGACACATTTGCAAGATGACCAAATCTATGAGAAGATTGATTCCTCTGAGTTCAAAGTGCTTTGATGAGTGAGCATGAAGATAATTATGCACAATGTCCAGGGTGATGTCTTGGAGATGTAGGTCAGGCAAGTTTGTGACTCATCCATTCCTATGAATATTGTACTCAGCAGTTTGTTCTCTGCTTAGTACACCTGCAGAGGCTGGATTTGATGGGGATGCTGTCCTTCAGCATTTATGGAAATGAGAGATGAACCTGAAATAGTCCCTGCACAGGCTGCATAGCCCTCAACCTCATAGTTGTCAATCTAAGTGGGACTTGGCTCAAACAGCATTTGAGGTGTGGGACCTATCTGGAATGTGTGGTCTGAGGAAGGGTCAGACTGCATGCATGGAGTCACCAAGTTCTGAATCACTAGACTCAGATGTTGTCCAGGACTAGGGTGGCAACCATCGCTAAACACAGCAGAACAGTCAATTCAGTAAGCATATGTCTAAAAAGTCTGATGCATGTACAGCATCTTCATAATTGATGACCTGATGTTGCAGTTTTCCTAGCCCAGTTCCCAATCTGCCTTGTGATAGCCATCACTGTTGAGGGCAGCTGACTGATGATGCAGAGATAAGGATCAAGATAGGACATTTACTGACTTCTATGTCAAGAATCCATCAGCAAAATAGGCTGGTCTTCCAAGACTTTGATGCTATCCTGCAAGGGTGTTTGACTTTGAATCAATGGCCAATAGCAATGCCATTGGACAGGAGTGGTAGCATAAAGAGGAAGGCAAGTAAAGGAAATACCAATGGTCAGCACATCATTCTTTGGACCTCAAAATCTGTTGAACTGTTAGGTTTTAGCATGTGCAAGCTGCCAAACACCTATACACAAGGATACCAGAGCCTCTGAGGCAAACACATGAACAACAAACTACAATTGGTAAAGACCACAAGAAAATAAGTATAATGAAGGAGGTTGGGATGAGTTACTTCAATGTATAGTAAGTCTTTCTTATAGTAAAGTGACTGCTGCACAGATGACTGATAAAATGATAGGCATACTTCTCAAGGGGTTATGCCCTTGAGTATCACTCCACTACCATGTGTATGTGGAGTGGAAGAGAAGAGAAACTGATAAAAAAAAGTACAGTACCAGTGCATAATCCTGAATCCTGACATGAACTCACCTACTCATGAATTCTACCTTTGGTGGACACCCATGCCTGTATTCTGGCAGAATGCCAGACTGCATGTTGGCTTTGTGTTGTTCACTCTTCGTATACCAGTTGAAAGTATCCTGCCTAGTCATTTGGTACTGGCAGGGTTCACATTGGTAGGCGGCAACTTGACCTTCCTGATGATGGGTCCACATGTGGCAGACCCTCTCACTTTTCTGAGTGAACCATACCATACACAACTTGCACTTGATCTTCCTTTTGATTGATCCCCTTTGTGGATGCCTCATGCTGGTTGTTGGCTCACCCCAAGGACTAAGCCCAGAGTAGTTTCCACCCCTCCTTCAAGCTCAATGGTCCCTCCATTGAGCCTGTTGGATGTGGATCTTGTGGGTTTATGGTCTGGGGCCAGCTCTGCAATGTTGTTGATGTGCAGATGGGTCAAGGCAAGGGGGGCAGGAGTGAGGGCAGGGAAGGCAGGAGCAGGTGTGGGGATAGTGGTGATGGCTAAGGTGGGGAATACTTGGGCTGGTACTGGGGTGGGGAAGGCAGTGGCAGTGGTGAGGAAGGCAGTGGCCAGGGTAGGGAAGGCCAAGGCAGCAATGGGGGAGGCAGTGGTGGCAATGGGGAAGGCAGCAGCAAAGGTGTAGTCTAGAAATCCCCAGAGGTGATACTGGTAATCCATGTAATAATTGGATATTTGATCAGACATCTCCTTAGGAATATGATGAATCCACAGGATATATACACATGGGGTACCATGGCATGTTGTATGCCAACTCATAGCCATCAAGGCCATATTCACCCACTGGCTGTGTGGGGAGCAGGTCATCAATAATCTCTGACACAAATTTGTGCAATACTGACCATGGTAGGGACTGGTGTGCCATCTAGCAAGTCCTCCCATGAGGGGAATGGAATGCCAAAAAAACTCACAGTAGTCAGACATTTCTGTGCAAGGATGCTGGAAACACAGAAGGTGTGCAACATGGTGTTTGTATGTTGGTTGAAGAATTTGTGACCTACTTCATGTGAGTTCGTGCTTTGATGTCAGAGTCTGGCCCAGTTCATTGAAACACCCATCACATTGACATCACTGTGTTTTCAAGGTCCAGCACATTTTTGCATCCACTTGGAATGCCTCATTGCTTTTGTGAGAATAATACATATTTCAAGGCCCTCATGGTGGGTCACCCATGTGGTGAGTATGACTGGTCATGTTTCCCTTACATGGTGACCCCTTCTGGCAAGTAAGGAAATGTGGTTGTTTCTGAGTCTAACTGTTTATTCTGGCAGAAATCCTTATGTTTTCCTCTTCCCCCTTTGGTCTTGTTGGTAGGCACTCAATATTAATGATCTGGGAAGTGCTCAGACATTGGTTGTTAGTATTGTATCACCTTCGTTAATCACTCTTGAGTTTGTGGCATCCTACTGGCTCAAAGTGGCTTTGTCAAGTGTCACCTGAAATTAGTTGGTTGCTGTGTCAGAGAATCAGAGTGCTCTCATGTAATGATCATCATATGCAGACACTGTACTCTCAGCTTTTTATTGGATCTGTTGTTTTGATCCAACTTTGTGGAGCACCTTTACAACTTGTTCAGATTCATATCATGGGTGAATGCACCATTACTCTGGAACATCACACTGTTGGCACTTTCCAGGGAGACTGTTCTTTTGAAATCAAAGCAACCACCATTGCACAACTCAAGACAGGGCTGCGAAGGTGGAAATTGTTTGCTCATTCCATTCAAGGTCCATGACAGACAATCACACCACACTCAGTACCATCTGTACTTCTAAGATGATGTTCAAATGCCAATGACCCTTGGCCCCTCCATGCAGTTCACCTAGTAAGAGGCTGTAAGGCCATATGAACTGGTTGGATACCACTTCCTGAAGGGGGATGGAGTCCTTGAGCAACTGGGAAGTCATCGGTCTAGTTGTCATGATTTTCTTTACCTTTGCTTACATTTACTGGTTTACTGCACCACAGCAACTTCTTTACTTACAAACCATTGTGCAGCATTACTGGAACATTCCATTCCACAGTCTGTACTATACTTATCCCAGTAGAATACTCTGGAACCTGGGATTGTACCTATATAAAGGACCATAGTACAGTACAGGAGTCCTTAGCTTAGTCTCCTGTACTTCCTGGCATTCAGTCTCTGCTTGTCTATCACTACCTGCTGTGTTCTCATTGCATGCTTCACCTTGAGCCTCTCATTTGACCCTGTACAACTATAGCTGGTTGTCTTGCCATACTACTATTAGCTACCACTAGTTCATGCACACCAAATCTCATGCAGTCACAAATGTAACGGAAAGTCATGGTATCATCACACTGGCTGGTTTCAAAGTCCATTCAGTGCTAGACATTAAGGAAGATATACCGTATGCATTCAGATGCATTGCCACTAGCATGTCTGAGTTCCAAACTCTGCTGCAGCGGTACTGGCAGGTAACATTGAGAGTGACACAAGCCGTTGTCACCACCAAAAATTTATCTGTCTTGTTTCTTGTTAGATCACATCCATTAAAGCTCATAGGGCATTCTTATGATTTATCATTTCATATGCATGTATTATTTTGAAGATTTGTAGTAGAAAAGTGTTGTTTTGAACAATGCACAAGATGTGGGGATGCATGAACCAGTGGTAACTGATAGTATGTCACAGTCACCTACGTCAGGATATCACATGCCTTCAGATATTATCGCGTTGTCAGATCTCCCGCCACCTGCCTTATGCATTCCTTTTCTCGTCGAACAGTACTTAAGCTTAAGGCCATTAAACAACCCCAGAACTTAGGATCAGCTCCCCACCCTCTTCTCTCCTGTCCTCGTCCTTTGTACCATTACCTACCATCGTTGTCCAGTTTAGTTGCCTTCATCTGATCTTCGTCTCCTTTGAGTGTTCTGCGCGCAAGCATGCTTCCAGCAGTGTGTGAATTTGATGAATAGAAATATGTTCAAAAGAGTGAATGCATGTGTATATTCGAGTCTGAAGTGCCCGTTATATTGTGCGCTACAATCAGGCATTGTTTGCATCAGCTAACTCTCTGGAAGTGGCATCGGCATCGACCATGGCAGGAATTGAGCAGCCCCGACGACCGTAACAAGGTTCGTCTGGTATGTCATGGGGTGCGTCTGCACAGTATGAAAACTGCACTTGCTTGGTATTATGTTGTAGTTATTCCATGTAGACCTGCATCCTCCGAGGAGTAATGTTGAAGCACGCACCTGATCTCTGCAGGAGTATGACTACCTCGTCCTCTCCGTCCTCGCTGCCTATTGGCAAACAGGTGTAACACAGGTCTCCTTCTCATTATCTCTCGTGATGCTTGTTCAGTATTTGATCGTGCAGTAAGTAACCCAGGTGGTAAACACGTAATTGCCACCTTAGCGAGAGAGCGCCCTCATTTTCACACATGCACAGGATCACCTGTGCCTTGGTGACCTACCGTTTCCTACGACCCCCTTCAATCGTGAATCCTCACCCCCCAAGACTCTCAGGGGCCTTCTTGGATTGGCACGACCTTGTCCTTCCGTTATTATGCCTGTTCTACAAATTGTTGTGCAGCCATCATCAGCCTTCGCCGCTCAGCAGTCTGCCGCTGACGGCCTTTTTGAAGTCGCGATCGAAGTCGAGGTGCGGCACTTCTCCTTTCAGTCCTGCAGTGCTATCTCAACGGCTGTTGACTCTTTCCCGACAGAATGTGACTCAGAATGTTGATGATGTGACTGAGCTGAAGAAATCTCTCTCCGATCTTCTAACTATACTCCAGGGCCTGCTTCGAAATGCCGAAGGATGCTCTCCTACACTCCATCAACACATAGAGAACTTGGGGAAGTACCTCCCTTTTGTCCCTGCTGTGTTTGTGTCGATCAAGTCTAATGCCTGCATGGGATATCCAGCTCGTTCAGTGAAGCGACGGAAAACCTTCAGCGGATCAAGTGGCAGCGGAAGCTCACTCGTGCTATCTACACAGGCAGAGACGTGGCAGTCTGTTGAATCTAGCTCAAGCTGCCCGTCGACATGAGCTACGTCTGAGCGCGGCTTACACGCGGAGAGTGCAATGGTGGTAGACAGCATCGTGGAGGTACGTCGGAGCACACGGTTATCCTCGTACGTTTGTTGAATCTCTGCACAGGATATACAAACGGAGGTGCACGGAGGTCCTGACAACCCTGAAACTGTTGTCCACATGGAAGCAGAGGCAGAGGTAACGCGCGACGCTGTGCATGTCATCCCTGATGAGGAGACAGGGACCACGCATCATTCAGTTCTTATTCCAGTCTTACAAGCTGTTATCCAAACATCCTCCGCCTTTGCCCCTCCGCAAGTGGCCTTTCGAAGGTGTTTGAGATAGTCGAGGTGCGATACTGTCTCTCTCTAGCCCCATGACACCCCACCTACCACCCACGTTTGTGGGACAGAAAGCAGCGCAGAATAAGACTGCCGCCAAGTCGAAGACGGATTTCTCAATGCTCGTCACAATGCTCCAGAGCCTGTTGCAAACCGCGGATTCGTGTCCGCCCGCGCTCTGTCGGCGCGTAGACAAATGGTCTAAGTCACTTTACCCTCATTCCTTGCGTGTCCTTGTCAGTCGTATCCAACGACTACGTGATATAACAGTTTGATTGAAGATATAACGGCTACTGTGGAGGGAATCAAGTGACAACGGATGCGTTCTCCAAACGGACAGTGACGCAACTCAAGTAGTGGAATGTGTGCGGATGCTCGAACAGTGCGTCGACTTGGCCTTGGTAGGCAACCTCGCCGTTAGCTTCTTGAGCTTTCCTGATCGCTCGCAACAGGTTGAGACTGTAATAATGATGGAGACCGAGGAGAAGGTACGTCAGAGTACAAGATCATACATACATTTGTTAAGTGTGCGCGCAGGAAACCCGAGCGGAAATCTTGACAACACGGGAAGTGTTGTCCGTTTGGAGGCGGAGACCACATGTCAGGCGATACATGCTGAGGCAGAAGAAACATGCCAGGCTGTACATGCTGTGGTACAGGTGCGGCGTTCGCATCCCCTCCATATCTTGTACAAAAGGTTGACAACACACATAGAAGGTCAATCGTCGTAGGTGATCCATTCCCACAATTGGTGTCAGGTTGACCGAAGCGCAGACAAGGTAGATCGATGCTGTGCTGCGCAATTTGATCATGGGAGCAAAGCTGGAAACACACCAGGACGGAGGTCCTCGATACCATATATTACTGGTTGGGGAGAGATCATCCAGATGGGCGAGGCTTTGTCGATTCCCTTCCGTCGACATGGAAGGGAATCGACAAGGCCGGATATTCTGGCTGGATGGAGTGGCGGGAACGGGCAAGTCCACCATTGCTCAAGCCATCGCCGATCACTTCGACGGAACTCATGAGCTCGGTGCATCCTTTTTCTGTTCGAGGGACAACGCCGAATGCAGTAACATCGGGCTCGTGTTTACCACGATATCGTATCAATCATCATTGTTCAATTCCTCACTTATCAGCAGCAATGGACAAGGACTCTGATATACAGTATGCGCTTGCCTCGAGCCAACTGGAGGAGCTGATCATAAATCCGTTACATGCTGCCATTGGTGAGCAGGCTTTCCCACCGTGTATCGTTGTCATCGATGCAAGGACGAGTGTGCGATGTCAAGGGGTACTTTAACTGTACAATCATGTTGGTCTTCTATTATTATGCATCTACACTTAAATGCTTTGGCAATGTTGATTACCATATTTTCTCTTTTATTTTCTGACAATCATTTCTTTCACAGGTGCAGAGTTCCTGTGTTGATGGACAGGGACATGTATGAGTAGTGATCATTGTCAGTACAGTGCACCTACACAGGCTTTGCCAATGGGTATGCCTGGGTATGGGTATGAGTATGGGTATGGGTATGGGTTTTCATGGCTGATAGCCAGTGATGATCAACAGGGATGGGGACAGGACAGGGACATTGACAAGGTCTGTTGCAGCTTATGTATAATGACACAAATAAATATTTGATTATGTCTTATTCAGTCAATGTTGCAACACAACAGGTCTATACTTTACAGCTGGAGAGGCAATTGGAATTGGTCTGTGAATTGGACTAAGTCCATAGATAGAAAGAGTATTGTTTCCTTTCATTTTCTATTGCAACAACTTTCACAGATGATGCCCTATAACTTGGTGTTGCAACACAACAGGTCTTTACACTAGGGACAGGGACAGGGACATTGGTGAGGAATGTTGCAATGCAATAGGTCTTTACTTTATAGCTGGAGAGGCAATTGGAATTGGTCTGTAAGTTGGGGTTGGTCTGTAAATTGGACTTGGTCTGTAGATAGATAGAATATTATTTTCTTTTATTTTCTGTTGCAACAACCTATGTATATTTTCACAGATGATGCTTTATAACTCAATGTTGCAATGCAACAGGTTTTTACACTAGTCTATAATATAATGAGATGAGGAATGGCAACATGTGGTTGTTTTCATGTCTGAAGTACCACTACAAAACAGTTGTCCCCTGTTGTGGCATGCTGTGCATGGCAGCATGGCACATGCACAGCAGTGTGGCACAAAAATCCTGTGTGTGCATGGCAGTGCCACAGTGTGTGCCCACATCACTGCTGTGTCAACAGTGTGTGGCCACTACCACCCCACCCACACTGCTGCTGTACCAGCACAGTGCAGCCACCCCTCCATGCACCACCACTGTACCAGGACACTGTGCCTGTGCCACCACTGTACCAGCATGGTGTGGCAGCTTGCCAGCTCACTGCCCATGTCCACTGAAGATGATGTGGGTGATTGGTACATATGTCCTCCTGTGCCTACCCCCATGCCCATGTCACTGCTGTGTCAACAGCACACAGCCCCCTATCCACCCATGCAGCTGCTGTACAAACAGCATGTAGCCCCCTACCCACCTGTGCCACTGTGATATGAACAGCATGTGGCCACTACCATCCTTACCACAGTGCCATTGTATCAGCATGGCACAGCCACCACCTCCCTGCCTGCACCACCACTGTACCAACAGTGGGTGGCCACCACCTGCCCACCCATGCTGCCACTGTGCCAATACAGTGCAGCCACCACCTCCTTGCCCACACCACTGCTGTACCAGCACAGTGTGGCAGCTTGCTGGCTCACCACCTGTTATGAGGCACTTGCTTTGACACCTCATAATGTGTTTCTTTTTTCCTTTTTTTATCTTCCTTACTATAAGTGTAGTATTAACTAAGTTGTTGAGCTTAGCTCCTACTTATAGTAAGGACTCTCTTTCTTTTCCTTTATAGTACTTCAGTATTTACATACTAGAGTGTGAGCTTAGCTCCAAGCACTATAAAGCTCTCTTTCTTCTTTATCTTTCTTTCTTTATTTACATTTTCCTTGCTAAGGACTATCATTATACAATTAGCAAGGACTCATCCTATTTTGTCTCTGTTTACTTTTGTTTATCTCCTGTTCAATTTGCACTTGTGGCTACATTTACTTTAGCTTACTATGGACATGTCTTAGGTCACATGACTCCATTGATTGCTGTGCAATCATCATTGATCAGTGAACCTTATTTACTTGTACTATCTTTAGGACTCTGGTTTTGTATAAGTAGTTGAAAGACTGGTGGTCTTAAACCCCAGTCTTGTCAACTTTGCAATCTAGGGATTCTCCTTTACTGTGCTTGACCTAAGCTCATTACAACCTCACTTCATTCTCTAAGAACTAAGTCTAAGATCTCTAAGTCACTCTAAGCATCACTAAGACATCCTAAACTCATCACTCTGGATCCTCATTTAGTCATTGGGGGTATCATCCTTATTGCTATCTCATTGATCCTACTCTTCATCATCATCAGGAATGTTTACTATGCTTATCAAGCACATACCAACTACCTTGTTACCAGGGGTATTGTTATCACCAATCTTCCCTAAGACCGACCAATCAGCTGCTCTTAGCACCACCCACATTCACTCAAGATGATGTGGGTGATAGGTATGTTCCTCCTCCTTACCTTTCCTTCTCCCTCTCACTATCCAATGTCTGAGGCACACTGTACCCACTTGTGTGCCCATGTCACTGCTGTCTCAACAGCACACAGCCCCCTACCCACCTGCATGGCCACTACCACACCACCCACACCATTGTTGTGTTAGCATGGTGTGGCCACCACCTGCTCACTCATGCTACTGTACCAGCACAGTGTGGCAACTTGCCCACCTGCCCTGCCCACATCCACTCGAGGTGTCAACAGTGCACAGCCCTACCTGCCCACACCACTGCCATACAAAAAGTGTGGCCACAACTTTGCCCATGCTGCCACTGTGCAGTGTGCTGCACATTCCTCCTGCACACATACACTGCACTGTGCACACCTGACTTGCACTCATAAAGCTGTGCTGGTGCACACTGGCAGATGAATGTCATGCCCACTTTCCTTTCTTCCTCAACTCACATACAGAGCCTCAATTTCTCTACAGCAGAACTATCAATTATATTCAACTTTGTGCCTATTGTTCATCCATTTCTGTTTACATCTATCATTGTTTCCTGTTATTCTCTGTTGCTACATATATCTACAACTGTGATCATGTCTTATTAGTTGATATTTCAATGCAACAGGTGTTTACTCTATCTTGACATTTTGCAAATCTCTTGGTGAGTTCTGTTGATACTATCTTTTTAAACAATAACATGTTGGGCAGAATGTTCAGGCTATGTTTTTTCTGTATTGAATCATGCTACTGTATTCATGAGTATCATTGTGCCTGCAAGTAGGCTGAGTACTTTGGCTCTACAATCATGTTGGTATTGAAGGAGGTTGCTTGCAAATAGTGTGGCCAACTGTAGAAAGAAGAGAATTGTATTCTACAGGAAGAAATAGTGAGAAAACATAAAACATGAACAACATATGAGTAAGTACTGACCTCAGTCTCTTCATAGAAGACTGAGGGAAAAGAAAACTGTGCAAGAGAAAATTTCTGTAAGTAATGGGTCTGTCCATATTGTCCCTGAGTCCTGTGAGAGGTCCATGTGGTGCAGCTGTGCAGTCATATGTTTGTGCATTCACAGTCACACACAGTCATGTGCATTCACTGTCACACATCGCTGTAAACTCCAACATGCCCATTCAGCTAGTGGATGCCCATGCTGGAGCAGAACTGCTCATGCTTCTGCCATGCCAACCCCTTTGTCAGCACATCTGTGACCTGCTCACCTGTCAGAATATACTCCAATTCCAGTTCCCCACCAGTGTACTTCTTGCATAAGAAATGATACTGCACATCAATGTGTTTGG
Source organism: Albatrellus ellisii (assembly GCA_003314395.1). Taxonomy (NCBI): domain Eukaryota; kingdom Fungi; phylum Basidiomycota; class Agaricomycetes; order Russulales; family Albatrellaceae; genus Albatrellus; species Albatrellus ellisii. The sequence goes on from QLPN01008730.1 coordinate 16,164, forward strand.
TATGTGTGTGAAAGGCTGGATTTTTTGTGATGGCAATGGTAGACTGATTGTTGATTCAGAGTGTCATAGGAGAGTCATGGAGTTCACCAAGCTTGGAAAGGAGGGTGTGAAGCCAGACAGCTTCTTTTGCAGCATGCATGCCTGTGATATATTTGGCTTCTGTGCTTGAGAGTGCCATTGAGGCTTGCTTTTTGGAGCTCCAGCTAATTGCACTGCCAGAGACAATGAAGATGTATCCAGAGATGGATTGTCTGTCATTGGCGTTGGCTGCCCAATGTCAGGCCACTATTATTTTCCCTATTTTTCTCTTCATTTTTCTCTATTTTCTTATGTCTCTATCGTCATAGATCTTACAATCGCTCCTGATCTATCAAAGCGATTCCCACGATCACGTACTCTTTCTCTTCATCTTTATCGGCCGATGACGCGTATGTCGTCCGATCTCCAATCGGCCCATTCTATCTTTAGTTATGACTCTTTCTCTCACGACTACTGCGCATGCTCACCAATCCTTCTCACACCTGCTGCGGAGTATCACCAATCACTCCCACAGTTACTGCGGAGCTCAGTCAGCGATGACGCGTCCCCTCTATTATTAGATATGATGTCATTACTTTACTTTCTCGTTCTCTGGCCCTATACTGTACTGCATGGTCTGTGCACGTTCTAGGGTACTATATATACATACAACTCCTAGCGGTTTATTCCCCAGTTCTGATCATCTGGGATATCCGCTAGGTACAGTACCATTCTCTCCTCTTCATTACTGTACACTAATATATCTGGGATATCTGCTAGTCAAAGCACGATTGTCCTTTTTGTTATTTTAGCTTTTCTTCAGTTGTTCGGCTTCGACTTAGCGTCGGCCTCACAATTGATCAGAACTCCCTCCCCCACCACACCTTTCCCCTTCCCCCCTTTCCTACAGACTGGTGTTTTCACCACCAATACGTCTGTAACCCTTTCTACACTATAGGCTTCGTTCACAAACCGAAATGTGAGCAGAAGCGCTTCTATCGTCAACTTTTCTTTCCTCACCCTCCTCTCCATTTCTGTCGTCACTGCAAGTGGCAGAAACACGAGAGTGAGTGTACTTGTAGCCTGTGGACTAAAGTATACGTCCCTTGCTCACCTTCCTCTACACTTCAAATCATCATCGGTTGTTTTAGTGTTCACCCCCTACACCTCCACCTCTCGCCCAGCAACATCCTCCACAGCGCGCACGTGGTGGACACTTGGAGTTGAGCGATCGATACGCAATCGTGGACGTTCTGGGAGGACAACATACGATACCCAAATTCCTGGGAACTCAGTGAGTCGTCTGACAACTCCGGGACTGCCTGTCCCTTCCACACGCCGCCTTCATCCCCCCCACACTCGCTCTAGGACAGAGCAACTCCTTGACGAAGGTTTAAATGTAAATTTTTACTCTCTCCTCCCTCCCACTTGTCCTTCCACAACTCATCTACATCTTCGTCATTGCCTTCTTGCTTGGCACGCCCACATTCTCATTCAACATTGCGACGAACCCGCGACAAACTACGAATGGTTCCCCTTCTGGGTTTTCCCAGATCCAAGATCAGAGCATTGGAAGAATCAGGATAAGCGGTACTGTATTAAGTACCCCCCTCTTCTTTTTAGGTCGCTCTTATATCAATATTATAACAACCCCTCCCTCATCCCTCCCCCAGTCCTCCTTGAATTAGGAGCCAATCCCGATTGCGCTTTTCATATTAACCCCCATCATCATTTCACTTCTTACATCGCAGGGGGTCCTCAAACGTCTACATACTAAAGTAGACATATCACTGTTCAAAGTCTTCATGGTCTTCTTGTTTGTCTGCATCATCATCCGCGCATTTTATTGAAAATATAGTGCTTCTGTTGTATGACTGAGCATGCCATCGACTTGACATCGCTCAATACCAGAAGTACAGGAATGCTCATAGAAGTAATCAGACAGATCATTGAGCAATCTGTCTCAAGACAACCAGTGGAACGCGTGGAGCCAGAGACAACCCTCCCCACCAGCACACCAATCAGACAATGAAGAGCCAGAATCACACTCGAGGAATCAATTCGCAAGCTTAGGAGATCAAGAGCCGTCGACATTGCAACGCTTAGAATCAGACATCGACAGTCTTGGTACAGCCTTAGCAGCAACTCTAGCACCTCTGACTGCTGCTCCATCTGCTCCCATGGATCAAGAGCACGAACCACCGACTTTTGGGGAGATGATGAGGATAATACAGGATCAGCAGAAGCTGCTAGTGCAGCAACAACAAGCGATGACGGATCTGATGACACGCCTAGCATCAGGCGAAGGCGCTCTCTCTTCAGGATCTGGAACAGGCCTCCCACCCCAGGTCCACCTCCCCAAAGTTCATGTAGCCGAACCAACTCCTTTTGATGGAGACAAAAGGAAATTCCAATCGTATTTGGATCAAATCTATCTCGTTCTTTGTGCTCACCCAGAATACAAAGACGATGATAAAGTGACAGTCATACTGTCTTACATCAAAGGAGGATATGCTGAAGAATGGAAAAAAGGAGTCCTTCGGCAATTAGAGGCACACAGAGCAGAACCTCATAGGCATGACGAACCATTCAAAGATTTCGATGAACTCCTCACATTGATGAAAATCACGTTTGGAGATCATAACGAAGAGCAAACGGCTCAACAAAAATTGACGACTATTTCACAGGGAGGTCATCACATAGAGGAATATATCACTGAATTCCTCCTCTACAAAACAGCGTCTGGATACAATGATGGTGCGTTATGCACATTGTTCAAGAAGGGGATGAATCGTCCTCTTCTCCAGTCTTGTTATGTTGAGACGCCTCTCCCTAGTGATCTAGATGGATGGATGAGACGAGCAAGAGTTAGGGCGTATGCATATCAAGATATGCAAAATTTCGAATCGACTTGGGGACGAAGGCAGACGCAGCAGTAGCAATATGGAAGACAACAGGGGCAACAACAACAACGCACTTTTACCCCTCGTCAATTCAATTCTACAGCTGCATCTGCTGGAGAACCTATGGATGTCGACAGAGCTCGAGGACCACGCCCTCGATTATGTTTCAATTGCGGCAAAGAAGGACATTTTGCTAGAGAATGTCCAGAGCCGAGACGCCCTCAAGGACCACAACAACAAAGGGGGAATGCGAGGACCCTTCAAGAAATGTGTGCGCTGAATGAGGCAGACTTCTTGGCTGAGATGCAGAAGGAGTTTCAGGCACATGGTCTTAGATTGAACGATCCGAATAGCTCAAAGAGTGGAGCACAGCAATTGGGTTTTGGGTTGGACGGGAATTGAGCACGAATTCACCGTCCTACAATAGGTTTTCCATGCTTCAGACTGATGATATGGACGTTGATCGTCTCAATGCTTGTACACAAATTTATTTAACACACATTGTTCCGTCTTACTCTCAGTCTGAAGTGAAGCCTCAAGTGCAACAGGTTATTCCTCCTGTCGAGAAAAAGGAATATGTCAGAAGAACAATATTCGACATCACAAGTTTTCCTGAAATGAAACTCAAAATCAAAACAGTGGAAACTGGAGCAATTCTAGAAGTTGATGCACTCCTTGACTCAGGCGCTACAGGATTATATGTCGACAAAGAATTTGTCAAGAAAAACAACTTAAACACAAAAAAATTGGCAAAACCCATTCCTGTCTACAATGTTGATGGATCATTAAATCAAGGAGGATCCATTGAAGAAATGATTGACTTCATCATGACTATTGATGGCCATACTGAACGCGCTACTTTTGCAGTCTGCAATTTGGGCAAAAAGAATATTCTTGTTGGAGAATCGTGGTTGAAAATCCACAACCCTGAAATCGACTGGTTACAGGGAAAAATACATTTTACAAGATGCCCTCATAGATGTGAAATACGCCTCAAAGCTGATAGACAAGTGTGGAAGTCGAACAAGAAGCTGATGAAGCAACAAAGTTGAATTATACATCAAAAAGCCGAAGAAAGGATAGAAGCCGAAGAAGAAGGAGATCGGATATTGATGGTTATGATCGATCAAAAGGAAATGGAGGCATCCATTCAGAATATTAGCCAAGAACTTGCTATTGAAGCAGAAAAGAAGAAGTTGAAGAAGACTTTTGAAGACATCGTACCCAAATCATATCATCATTTCAAACAGGTATTTGACAAAGAAGCTTTCGATTCTCTTCCTCCAAGACATCCTTGGGATCACGCTATTGAACTTAAACCAGGAGCAAAACCATCAGCTGGTAAAGTCTACAATCTTTCCTTGGATGAACAAAAACAATTGGAGTTGTTCATTGAAGAAAATTTGAAGAGTGGTCATATTCGTCCTTCAAAATCCCCCATGGCTTCACCTTTCTTCTTTATCAAAAAGAAATCTGGAGATCTTAGGCCTGTCCAAGATCATCGCAAGCTCAATGACATGACGATCAAGAATAGTTATCCACTTCCTCTTATTTCAGAATTGATTGATCAACTTCGTGGAGCACGGTATTTCACCAAGATGGACGTCTGTTGGGGATATAACAATGTTAGGATCAAAGACGGTGACGAATGGAAAGCTGCTTTTGTTACTAACAAAGGTTTATTCGAACCTTTGGTTATGTTCTTTGGTCTTTGCAACAGCCCCGCCACTTTCCAAACAATGATGAACCACTTGTTCTGTGGTCTTATCTCATGAGGTGTTGTTGTGGTTTATATGGACAACATTTTGATCTTTACAGCAACATTGGAAGAACATCGGAAGGTCACACAGGAAGTCCTTCAAATACTCGCAGACAATAAACTTTATCTCAAACCAGAAAAATGCGAGTTTGAACAAACATCTATTGACTTTCTTGGCTTGAAGATTTCTTTCGACAAGATTGCTATGGATCCAGTCAAGGTACAGGGTATCAAAGACTGGCCAATTCCACAAAACCTTCATGACGTCTGCTCATTTTTGGGTTTCTGCAATTTCTATCGCCGTTTTATTCTTGGGTTCTCCAATATTGCTAAACCCTTGAATGAACTTATGCAGAAGGATGTCAAGTGGTATTGGAATGATGAACAGCAATTGGCGTTCACTTGTTTACAAGATGCTGTGTGTTCTGAACCAGTTTTGGTATTTCCAGATGAGCAGTATCCGTTCAGAGTTGAAGCGGATAGTTCTGGTTATGCTACTGGTGCAGTCCTTTCACAGCTTTGACAGGATAACAAGTGGCACCCTGTTGCTTACCTCAGTAAGGGTTTGTCACCTGCTGAGCATAACTACGACATATACGACAAGGAGATGTTGGCTGTCATCCGTGCTCTGGAAGCATGGCGTCACTACCTTGAAGGTTCCATTCACCCTGTTCAGGTCATCACTGACCACAAGAACTTGGAATACTTCATGATGGCCCAGAAACTCAACCGTCGTCAAGCTCATTGGTCCCTTTATTTGTCTCGCTTCCAGATCGATATGGTCCACAAACCAGGCTCTGCCAATGTTTGCCCTGATCTCCTCTCAAGACGTTCAGACCATAAGAAGGGGGTAGAAGATGACAACAAGAACGTCATCTTGCTCAAGCTGGAATTTTTCAAACACAAGATTTCCCTTGCAGCTCTTAGCCCTCCTATTTTGAAGAAAATCATGGATGCACAGAAAGAAGACCATGACTACAAAGTTTGGGACAAGTTGGATGCAGACTTGAGGAAAACTGCAGTATTCGCACGATGGAGTGAAGATGAAAAGAAGACGCTCTTTTATGATGGGAAACTTTATGTCCCAGAAACAATGTATGCCAAATTGATGAAGACCTGCCACGATTCACCTCTAGCAGGACATCCAGGTTACAAGAAAACTTTGGAAATGATTCAACGACATTTCTGGTTCCCGAATATGGCGTCATATGTGGAGAAATATGTCAAAGGATGCGATTTATGCCAAAGGACAAAGACTTTCCTGACTAAACCACAAGGAGAGCTAACGCCTAATGAAATCCCTTCACGTCCTTGGCAGATTATTTCTACAGATCTTATTGTCAAATTGCCTGAAAGCCAAGGCAACGATTCTATTCTTATGGTCATAGATCGTTTCACCAAAATGATTCACGCCATCCCAACGACAGAGACGATCACAGCAGAAGGAGTAGCACGCCTTATGAGAGATCATGTTTGGAAACATCATGGTCTTCCAGAGAAGGTGTTATCAGACAGAGGACCACAATTTGCATCTCAAGTTATGCGCGAATTGAATTGTTTACTGGGAATTCAAATGGCTACGTCTACAGCTTATCATCCTCAAACAGATGGACAAACAGAACGGATCAATCAAGAAATTGAACAATATTTCCGTATCTTTATTAACCATCGACAGAATGATTGGGCAAGTTGGCTGCCAATGGCCGAATTCACATACAACAATCATGTTCATTCAGCAACAAAATATTCTCCTTTTATGCTGAATTATGGACAAGATCCTCGTATGGGCCATGAACCCTGTACGTCTACAAGAATTGATTCAGTGGATAAGTTTGTAGCAGGACTCAAACAAATCCGAGAAGAGGCAGAGGTGTCATTGAAGAAAGCAGCAGATGATATGAAGAAATTTTATGATGAACATAGAGGCAAAACCCCTGTCTATGCCATTGGAGATAAAGTCTGGCTTGAAGCCACTAATATCGACACAGGCAGGCTGATGAAGAAATTGGATCATAAACATCTTGGGCCTTATGAAGTACTCGAAGTACTTTCAAACAATGCATATCGACTCAAACTACCCAAGACGATGAAGATTCATCCAGTCTTTCATGTTGTCAAACTTTGTCCATATGTCAAAGACGTCATCATTGAACGAGAAATTCGTCCTCCACCTCCTCCTATCATCAAGAATGGTGTTGAAGAATATGAAGTTGAAGAAATTCTCAATAGTCGTCTCTCTCGTGGTAAGGTTCAATATCTGGTCAAATGGAAGGACTACCCTGCAGAGGAAAATTCTTGGGAACCTGCTTCAGTATTGATGGAAGATGTTCCTGATATGCTTAAGAGGTACCATAAAGAACATCCTCAAGCAATACATTCGGTAGCCATTTATTCCCTTTACCAGATGGAATATTCACCCGAGATGATGGCTCAACCACATTATGCTCGACGACTTCATGAAGAGACATCTACACCCCCTCCACCAATTCTTGATGAAGGATATGAAGAAATACTTTTTGGTATCATTGACGATGAAGATGAATTTACGGATGAAGACGATGATGGAGTTATTACTCCCAAATCTTATGAAGACTTGAAAGAATTACCCAAGTCC
>QLPN01008743.1:0-11238 GCA_003314395.1 Albatrellus ellisii
CAGGCGCCATTTCTCCGACGTGCATCGGCGTGCTCTGTTTGCGGGGAGCGTGCACTGGAAAGCATGGAGCGCTTCACACGCCTGTTCTCAAAGGAAATAGAGAATGCCATCTCTAGGGTGCGTCTTTACGAGAACTGCGTCGTAAGCAGCTTTCTGACACTGTGATGCAGGTCCCGAATCCATTTTACAAGGATTCAAACCCGGCGCGCGCCAGCAACGTACCTACGCGCCACCGACTGAGCTGGGAAGGCAATATCGAGGTGGCAACCACTGACCGCAGCCAAATCACGACCATGATATCATGACCGCCGCACCCGGCTCGAACACTTGTAGCTGTACTGTACATAAGGGACTCGGTTGCGAGGAATATTGATACTCTGTAGGATGATGTTTGATTGTGACGCATTATCTGGTCCGAGTATACTAATGCAGCGTGGGGATGTTTAGAAATGGTGGATCTGTGATGCTGACTCGGAGTCCCGCCATGGCCGCAGGCTGTGTTCCGATATGGTGAAGAGTCGCCGAATTAGAAGACCGCTGACTCTTGTGTTTCGTCGAGCCGCTCCAAGAGGTCGATGAGATTGGTGTCATGCCGGTGCCAGTACTGAGTCTCGCCAAACGAGCCTGGTCGGCCCCATTCGCTTATCACACCGCGGCAAAAACCACCCTCGCTCAGAAACCTGTATATTATTGCTCAAGCACAACTCACGGCTCCCCTTCCGACCACATTGCATTTATAATCCCGCCCGCAAAAGTGCTGCTCACGCGTCCAGCAGCTCTGCCGACATCACGTTTGCATGCCCTCCCCAACCCCTGGCAAACGTGATGGATGGATGGTATGTCATCAGCAGGCATGGTGGATGCGGTCACACGACTTGGAAGGTTCACCGCAGCTGTCGTTTTGGTTGGTGTCTCCCGGAAATCGGGAGAGAGTGAAAGCGGAAGAACTCTTCTCCTTTACGCAAAGGTGGCGATTGTCGAGCGGGCTGTTTGCTCGGTCACCGTCTCATCGCAATACTGCCTCAAGGTGCTCCCATCGGGGATCAAACGTCAAAACCACTATTTCAGACCCCAAAAAAAAAAAAAACAACCACCATGAACGTGCATTTTCCCACATACATAAAACCCAATGTGAAAAGAGTCCTGAGAGCGCATATGCAGTTGTACAGACGATACGACTAGTTGCCCATAACCCACCGCCCGGCGCACCGCCGGACGTTCCAAACAAAGGCCGAAAAAGAAGAATGCAAAGAGGACAAAAAAAAAACGGTGCCCATCGCAGAAGCAGTACTGCTCGCCGGGGGTCCTGGTGAAACGTACAGGGCGATCGGCACACACGACGTCAAAGCGGCACCGTACGCCCGCTGGAAGAGGCCGCACCGAGCTCGATCAGCAGCAGCACCCGTGCCTCGCCCTCGCGACGGAGCGCGCGAGCTCCATGTCGTCGGACGACACGCCCAGCGTGACGCGCTCGCCGATGAATGCATCCAGGTCATCCTCCGAGCCATACCCCGTGAGTATGAACGTGCGCAGCCGTGGCTCGCCCGACCCCTGTCCCTGTCCCTGTCCCTGTCCCTGTCCCGCGCGGGTGTGGTCGAACAGATGCAGCGTGGTGCGCGAGCAGCTGAACGCAAACGCGGACGCCGATTTCCCGCGGAGCGCGTCGAGCACGGGCGCGAAGAGCGCGAGTGGGGGCAGAAAATAGCTAAGCGTGCCCGTGATGAGGACCTCGACACCGTGAATGAGCGAGAGCGCACTGCCGCGGTGCGGCTGCACGAGCTGCTGCACGAGCATGCTGTCAAACTCGTCAATGCAGAGATGCAGGTGGCGCAGGTGCGGCACGGACAGGCGCTGCAGCAGCCGATTGGTGTAGCTGATGGGCAGGCCGCGGAGGGTCAGGCTGTGCAGGGCATTGAGGTGTACAGTCCGTGGTCGCCACGCAGCACCATGCAGGTGGGCGTCCGCGGCTGCAGGCGCGCTGTCATTGGCTGGGTCGTCCACATCCGTGGGGTCCGTGGAATCGTCCTCGTCCAGATCTATGCGCGCAAAGACATAAAACTCCTCCAGGAGTGGGAGCTTCTCCAGCAAGCGCAGGAGCTCCGGCTGGGATGATCGTATGACGGCATCTCTGAGTATGAGCGAACGGAGGCTGCCAAAGACAGCTGCGTCAAAGTCCACGCGCACCGCGGTGAGAGAGAGGGTGTGAAGGTGGGGCATGCTGCCATTGAAGAGGGCGTAATCCTTGAGGGTGACCCAGGGCATCCAGCTGCCCGAGTAGCACTGCTCTGGGAGGGAGAAGGTGAGGGAGCGGAGCTGCGGGGCCGCGTCGGAGGCGGCGAGGCTGGCAAAGACGCGGTAGGCAAGGTCTATGTCGTTGAAAGAGATGGCAAGAGACCGCCACCTGTTCACGTGCGGAAGGAGCAGGTCGAGGACGGGTAGAAGGTCGTTCTCTTTGAGGGCCACCCTAGGGTCCCAGGAAGGATGCCAGCAACACCGGATATCGAGCGGGATGTGCGCCGAGCGGCGGATGAAGAAGGGGAGCATGTCGAGCGACTGGGGATAGCTGTCGGCGAGGTATATGGAGGACCATAGAGCGGGGATCTGGAAGATGACGTCCCGCCAATAGGAGCAGACATGGGAGAGGGTGACTTGATTGGGACCGGCGGAGACGTGAGACTGGGTGGTAGAGGGGACGCAGAGAAAGGAGAAGATGTGGGAGAGGACCTCGAAGGAGAGACGGTCGATGTGGCATGGGGTTGTGACAGCGGGGCAAGACATAGGGAGCGGAGGACGGGACGATGAGACGACGTTGGAGTGAAGGGCAAGGACTGTGCGATAGGAGAGACGCGGGGTTTATGAGGGACGTAAACCACTGCGATGGCCGAGCCTCGGTCGGCGACCCGCAAGGAGGTTTAGAGTGCTACACTGTGCAGATCGCGCGCAGCTGGCGGACGGCTCATCTCACATCACGTGCAGCCAAGTCCCCGTCTGGTCTGGGGTGTCTGGAACTGTACAGTCGACCCAGCCACTCGTTCAGCCACACTCCAATACCCACCGTCGCCTCTGCATATATTTCCCACGTTCGCACCCCTTCCTCAATCATGGCAAGTATCCCTGTCCTGCCGTCCCTCGAGCCCACAGTGCTGACCGCCCTGTCCCGCAGCCCAAGGAAGTCCGCGACATTAAGGAGTTCATCGACATCGCCAAGCGGAAAGATGCCTCCTGTCTGTCGCCCCCTTCCCGTCTCTCCCGCACCACTGACACCACCCACAGCCGCGCGCATCAAGAAAATTCCCTCGTGTCTCCCCAACGTAAAGGCACGCACAAAATTCAAGATCCGCTGCTCGCGCTACCTCTACACCCTCTCCCTCGATGACCCAGACAAGGCCGACAAGCTCAAGCAGTCTCTCCCCCCTGGTGCCTCCCACCCTCCTTTTTCTCGTCCCGCCCATCTAGCTCACAACTCTTGCGTTCGCAGGCATGAAGATCGACGAGATCACGAAGAAGAAGGAGGACAAGAAGAAGAAGAAGTAACCATGGTCTTCTTCTCTGCTGCTGCCGCGGGCGGGGAGATGGTGAATGTTGGGACCGGCGCACCGTGCCTGCAATTGGCGGCATGCGCTGTGCCGACGTTGACATCACACATACACTTGTTTCACGAGCGACCGCGCATTGCATGTCAGACTGCATACATATTATTTGTATGTTTCTTATTACACAAAAAAGCTGTTATGCGTCCATGCACACATGTTCTTTTGCGCGCCAGAATACACCAAATTGTCATGAAGGAGGACACCGTATCTACAGCACAGCTCACGTAGTATAAGGTCTGTAGAGGAGACCCACTTAGCCCCAACCCCGCACAAACCCAGTCGCAACGCTCAGTAGTGCGCACACCCCGCCGAGGGCGAGCACGCCCACAGCCGCGCCGTCCAGCACGCGTTCCTTCCACCGCCAGCGTCCCGCACGCCGACTGCGCGCCGGCGCGACCCCGCCCTCCGCCGCCTCCAGCTCCCACGCGCCTCCATCGTCGCCTATCTCCGTCTCCATACACGCGTCCAGCACCGCGCGCAGCAGCACGAGCCCGTCTAAGCGCCACACCGGCAACAAGTTCAACAGACACAGCGCGCGCGCGAGCGCCGCGAGGTACCTGTTCTCACGATCCATAAGCAACCTGCCCTCCCCTCGTCTAAAAAAAAAAATACACACGCACCCGACGAACACCGCGAGCGCGCCGGGCGCCCACAGCGGGAGCAGCGGCCACCGCGGGCGTAGCGTGCCCACCTCGACTGTTGCAGCACATGCGGCGTCGGTGTCAGCGACGAACACGTGCAGGCCCTCCGCAGACGCACCTTGCTCCCACACCTCCTCCCGCGGGCCGCGCCATAGCACGATGCGCTCCCCGCCCCCCTCCTCTGCCACTGCGATGCGCAGCAGCGGCTCGCCCCCATGCGGCCGCACGCACGCGCCTGCCCCCGCGTCGTCACACGCCGCGTCCGCCGCACAGCGCTGCACGCCTGCCCCCGCATCAGGCGCGAGGATCGGCACAGGGTCGGCGCAGCGCGCGCGGCCCGCCGTCGACACGAAGCACGCGAGCGCCGCCATCGCGTCGGCGCAGCACGCGCCCGGTTGGTCTGTCACAAGGGGCGGTCAGCGTCGCGTGCGGGCGAGACGCGGCGGGACGGGCGTACCGGCGAACCACGCCGCGTCGACGCACCACCCGTCGCCAGGCGGCGCACTGTGCAGCAGGTGCCGCTCCCACGCTGCGACGCCGCCGCCCGCGAGCGGCACGTCGTCCAGCCGCGTCACGAGCGCGCCTGCGGGGAGGTGGGGCGCGAGTGCGCCCGCGGCGGCGTACACCGTGACGCCGCGCGGCGTCATGTCGGCATATCCGGGCAGCGGGCGGCCGTGCAGGACGGGGAGCGCGAGCAGTGCAGCGAGGAGCGCGTTGTGCAGCGCGCCGGCGGCGGCGAGGCGTGCGCGTGCGCGTGGTGTGGCGGAGGGGTCTGCGGGGAGCGCGACGAAGGCGGCGGGGAGGAGGAGGGTGAGGGACAGTCCGAGGGCGTGCAGTGGCGTTTGGGTGCTGTGGGCGGTCAGGAATTGAGGGCGGAATAGGTGGGAACAAGCTCACAGCGCGGCGCAGAGCGCGTGTCCGGCTTCGTGCACGATTTGGTTGATGAGCAGCGCAGCGAGGAGTGCGGGGAGGTGCGTCAGGGGCACGGTGAGGCCGGGGATCTGCAGCGTGGTGAGTAGGATGCGGTGGGCGTGTGGGACACGCACGAGGAGCTGCAGCGGGACATCTGCAGGTGCAGGCGCCGCAGTAGGGATGGCGATGGGTGCGCGCTTGGCGAGCACGTTATGGTTGTGAGGTGCCGGTGTGGGAACACGGAGGAGCGCGCCGGCGAGGAGCCATGCGGTGCGCGCAAGCATGCCGACGGCGAGCGCCATGCCCACGACGGCGGCAGCCGCGCCAGCGTCATATAGTGCAAGGAGGAGCGTGCGCGCACGTGTGCCGTGTAGCTTGCGTGCGAGGGCGCCGTGCGTGGTGTTGAGTGCGGTGGTCTCGACGCGGAGGTAGACGTGCGCAAGGGTGACACGGGTGCGCGAGCGGGGGTGGGTGTGGCGGGGGCCGGTGAGCGGGGCGGGGAGGAGCGAGCGGTGGAGGGTGCGGCGGTGGTGGAGGTGTGCGAGGGACCAGAAAATGAGGAGAGAGAAGAGAAGGGGGAGGGCGGCGGCAGTCATGAGCCTGGTGTGATGGAGGCAGTCTACAAGAAGAGAGATGACATAATCAGCACAATGGGACGCCGGGTTCCCGGCTCGCAAGATTTTTGCAAGCCGGTGCAACTTCCCGACTTATTTCTTGCTTTTTTTTTTTTTTTGCCGCCTTTACTAAATCCCCTCGAGATGGTGGCGAAACTAAAGCGGAAGAGGGGCCGTATGGTAGAGAGCCGTGTGGAAAAGGTGCGCTGCTGCTATCCCAGTGAGGTGAGGGAGGACAAGACTGATGGTGTGGATGTGTGGGGGAGAAGAGACAGATCACGGCGGAGGACGGGATAGAGCCGGAGGACGATGGGATGCAGGATGTGAGCGACGACGGAGGCGTGCTTGCGGTGGACGGTGGAGAGGTTGGAGCCGAGGAGGGCGGTGGCGATCGGGATGGGGACGAAGGCGAGGATGACAGTCGCGGCGAGGACCTCGAAGATAGAGGGGATAAGGATGATGCCGCATGGAACGGGTTAGAGAACGGTGGCGCAAACGGCAGCAACAGTACTTCACCCCATGCGGGCGGAAAACCCAAGAAGCCACCGACGGGCGAGGAGGTGCGCAACATCAGGGAGGCAACGGATCTCTTCCGCTCCAGCTCCTTCAAGCTCCAGGTGCCGTCCCTCTTTCTCGGTGCATATGTGCTCACTATCCACGCTGACCTCCATGGCGCATGCAGATCGATGCGCTGTTGCCGAATGTGCGGCCTAAGGACTCTAGACGCCCCCCGCTCGACCGCTTCCTGCTCGACCTACACGAGTGCTTTGCCGCGCTGCCGTCCGTACCTCTGGTGCACCCGCTCGAGGCTGCGCGCGCACTACTAGGCGGCCAGCTTCCGGGCACCGAGGCGCATGCGAAGGCGAAGGGTAAGGCGAAGCAGAAAGGGAAGGAGAAGAAGGACGGTGGGGAACAGGCGCAGCCGATTGCGGTGCCGTACCCCCTGCCGCTGCCCACCGAGGACACGAACTGGAAGGTCGCGTTTGAGCGGCCGGCGGAGGTGGTGCTCGTCGGGAGCTGGGCGAATAAGACGGGCGTTAAGGCGAAGGACGGGGAGCTGTGGACGGTCGACGTTGCGGTCGAGATGCCATCGGTGGGTCTCGAGTTCTTTTGTGTCACTGGCGAATGGTACATCTCATGCTGCGTGTGGCGCAGTCGCTATTCCAGGAGAAGGACTATATGAACGGCCGCTTCTTCCACAAGAGGGCGTTTTACCTAGCGGTCATCGCGTGGCACGTCGTGGACCCGAAGAATGGGTTTAACGTCGAGGCGTTGTTTGACTCGAGGAATGGGGATCCACGATTAACAACTTTGGTGCTGCGTCCTCGACAAGGTCCGTACTGGGCAGTAACATATACTTGTAAAATAACATGTGTCCCTAGATGATTCACCACGCGACTTCACCAAGCTGAACGCCCAAGTACGCATCATCCCGGTCATCTCTCCCACGTCGCCAATCCCGCTCTCCCGCCTGTCCCCCCACCGGAGTAACTTCCGGACACACAGCTCGGGTGCCGGCACCGCTGACGAGGCCGCACAGTCGTCGAGCGAGAATCCCCCGACACCTCTGTACAACAGCGCCCTGCTCCTTTGCACCACGCCACGGGCGCACCTGCTGGTGGTGCATCAGCTCCAGCAGGACCTGCCCGCGTACAAGGATGCGCTGGCGTTGCTGCGCATTTGGGCGAACCAGCGCGGGTACGGCGAAGGCAAGCGCATGTGCGTGCGCGGGTTCGAGGGGCGCGGCGTGTGGTGGGGCGCACTGCTGCAGATGCTGGTCGAAGGCGAGGAGCCAGCGAGCGGTATGGGGACGAGGAGGAAGCATCTGGGTAGGGGCCTAAGCTCGTACCAGCTGTTCAAGGCCGCGCTGGATTTCCTGGGTGAGTCATGTGTTGTGGTGTGGCTTCGTTGTTGATGATTCCCTAGCGCGGCATGAATTCAAGGGCTCGCACGTGTTTGTAAAGTGCAAGGATGGGCACAGAGTGCGTGGGGCGCTTGTATCGCAGGTATTCGAACACTGTACTGACGAAAATCTGTGGACCAGTTCCCCCCGGCAGAATATGCGCGTCACGAAGCCGCTTTTGTGGATTGCACATCCACGGTGAACGTTTTGGCAGGACTACCTATGTCGTCCCTAGAGATGGTATGACTTCTCTACTTGGGCGAGCATTAGTGTCTTTTAACAAGCCTGTCGACGCAGCTCCTGCTTGATGCCAAAACCACATTGGAGACACTCGACTACTGCAGCATCCAGAACGATCCCTTTCCCGACGTGTTTCTCAAAGAGCAGCGCAATCTGCCGGCCCGGTTCGATGTGGTCGTCCGGTCTGTGCGCAAGCCAATTCCCTTACGCTCTTGCCTCTCACACCGATATCTCGCAGTGTCGACCTCGCGTCTGCAGACCTGCGACAGCTGTCGGTGCACGCTGTGCTTGAGCACGGTTCGCCTGCCAACGCACTTTTCACGTCCATGGCCTCGCATCTCCGCCGTGGTCTCGGGCCCCGCGTCAAGGCCTTGGCGCTCTTGCATCCGTCATCGCAGCCTCGGCCACTGTCGCAAGCGTACCCCTCAGCCCCATCCGAAGTCCGCATTGGGCTGATCTTCAACACTGAGCACGCGTTCCGCTTGGTCGACCACGGGCCCTCGGCAAGCGAAGGCAGCTCGGACGCCGCAGCGGACTTCCGCAAGTTCTGGGGCGACAAGGCGGAGCTGCGGCGCTTCAAGGACGGCAGCATTGTCGAGAGCGTTGTCTGGGACGTGAAGAACGTCGACGAGCGTGCGCATATCCCCGTCATGATCGTGCAGCATGTCCTGGCGTGCCACTTTGGCGTCCCCACAGACGCGGTGCGATCCTGGCAGCCGGACTTTGACCGCGTCCTGCGCTTCCCCGAGTCCATCTCGGCAATATACCAGGCGTCGCACACGCAGGCGGGTTTCAAAGCTGCGATCATGGCGTTTGACGGGTTTGTGAAGAGTCTGAAGGCGTTAGACAAGGAGCTCCCGCTGGCTGTGGTCACGGTCAGCCCCATCTCAGAGTACCTGCGCTACACCAGTGCCTTCAACCCCGTCGCCCTCCCCAAGAAGCTGGCGGCGTCGTTTCCAGCGTGCGGGCGGTACATGCCTGTGATGGAGGCCGTCATCGAGTTCGAAAAGTCGGCACGGTGGCCGGACGACCTGGCGGCGATCCAGAAGATGAAGCTCGCGTTCTTCGAGCGCATGGCTTCGGCGTTGATGAGCGCGAGCCAGGGGACGACGGCGCAGGTCGTGCTCGGCGAGGGCCTTGGCGGGCCAGAGATACAGGACCAGGCGTGGCTCGAGGTCGTCACGCGGGAGGGCTGGGCGTTCGCGGCGCGCATATGGCACGACCGCGAGGCGACACTGCTCGACAGAATCATCAACGCACAGGCGCAGGTGCCAAAGGCGCTGCGCAAGCAGCACGAGGACGTGAAGACGATACGGGAGCGTGGGGACGCTGTTGCGGCGCGCGATGTGTACATGCGCCGGTTCATTCACGCGCCAAGACACCATCGCGCGGTCGCCGCGCTGTGCCACCGCTTTTCGGCGTTCGCGGGCACGGTGCGCCTCGTGAAGCGCTGGCTGGCGGCGCACTGGCTGCTGCGCGCGCACATCAGCGAGGAGGCGGTCGAGGTCGTCTGTGCGGGCGTGTTCCTCGATGCGGAGGCGCGCGACACGGCGAAGGGAGGGGAGACGGTACGCGTGCCTGGGAGCAGGGAGCGCGGGTTTGCACGCGTCGTAGAGTTTTTGAAGGACTGGCAGTGGGCGAGCGGTGTGTTCGTGCCGCTGTATGGTGAGAAGGACACGGTGGGGGAGGGAGAGAGGACGAAGGTGAACGTCACGGCGGGGTCGAGGAGCGTGTGGACCATCTCGACGGAGCTGGATCGTGAGGGACATGTGTGGACGTCTCGAGGTCCCGACGCCGTTGTGGCGCGCAGAGTGCAAGCACTGGCGAGCGCGACGTGGGATTGTCTGAATGGCATGGAGTCTGGCTCGCTCGATGTGCAGGTCCGTATGTCCTCGTTCGCTTTGGCAGCCTTCACCCTGAGTGTCCATGGTTTTCTTCACCAGTCGCTGTTCATCCATCCGGTGGACGACTATGACGTCGTGGTGCAGCTGGAGCCCTCGGTGTTGCCGCGCTACTTCCAGAATGTCGCTGCCGACCCTGACGTGTGGGCCAAGAAGGGAAAGCACACAAGCCTGGAAGAGCAGGACGACGAATCTCCCGTCTGTCGGCCAGGGTTCGACCCCGCTCAGATGTTCATGGACGATCTGCAGGTGCCCGTGTTTGTCCGACTCAACATGCATATCCGCAGCTGACATGTATGGTCCGTTCCAGCGTGTCTATGCCGACACAATGAAAATCTTCTATGACCCGCTGGGCGGAGACCGCTTTGGCGCGGTTTGGGACCCGACGCTTACACAGCCCCGCGCGTTCCGTGTGCTGAACCACTTCTCCAGCACGCCTGTAGCAAAGGTGCGGTGCAGCTTTTACTTTGTTTCTGAGGTGTGTGCTGACGGAGACGGCAGGAGAACGAAAAATCGAAGGACAAGGCACTCGTTACCCTCAACGAGAGCGCGATCCTAAACGAGATCGTGCGACTGGGGACCGGACTGGTGAAAAAGTAATTTACAGTACCCGTTTGGCCACCGTGCCATTTCCATCTACACGGGCCTCAGATCCGAACAACCGCAGAGAGAGCACGTACCTGACACAACGTTGCCATCAGTCCGTTCTGTATGTAGCAGAGCTGACGCTGTACGCAGATGATATATGAGCCACAAATCTGTACGGTGTACGCCATCTAGCTGTTAATTTGTCTACTCGAGGGTGTATGGTGTGTTTTCCTTACTCTGCTGCACGCTCCTACAGACTAGTCAACCGGTGGCAATGCATCAGCTCCAACAGGACAAACTCGTGATAGGGGAATGTAAGCTCGGCTCTGCAAGGAAGTCATGACGATAAAATAAGTACTACCCATGCGTCAGCTACTGGTATAACAACCGTCATTCCCGCCAGTACCACGGCTTTGTCGTGTATGCGGCGGTACGGGCCATCCACAACATGCTGGGCACGATCATAAAACATGTAGACAGAGATGTAGTCTATATCCAAATAAAGTGCGTAGCAATGGTACAAAACTGTGATTCACGCAAGCGGGTAGTTGCCGCGGGACTGCTGTAACAACAAACAATACTGTACAAAGAAAGAGGTGAAGCTTTTATAAAATCCGCGGCGCTCGCAAAGCGGAGGTAAAGCGAAAAGCACACAAACATCGAACAACAAAGAAACATAAGTGATTAGTGTGTGACCAGTGTGACGTGACGCGCTTGGTCCCTCCACTTCAAGCTCCATCATGATGTCCCTTCTCTGTCAAGTCTGGTCGAAACGACCCTACGAAACTCGACGTCCCAGAAAAACGTGGCACCGCAGCCATCGAGCGGCCTGTTAATCCAGATCGA
>QLPN01008749.1:0-23475 GCA_003314395.1 Albatrellus ellisii
GGAAGAGGCAACGGCAAAGGCTCAGCAACTTAATATCATGTTTATGGAAACATCAGCTAAGGCCGGACACAATGTGAAAAGCTTGTTCAAGAAGATTGCTATGTCGTTGCCAGGAATGGAGAAGGACAGTCAAAGTTCCGAGGCTCAGAATGCCAGTAAGCACACCTGTCATCAAGGACTACCGTCCTTATCCAAACTGAATGATATGTGCAGAAATCGACGTCACGTCACCTCAAACATTAGACGTCCCAGAAGCATCTCAATGCCAATGTTGATTTCATGGTTTGGACCGTTGATTCGTACATCGTTTGACTGTCCTCGTCATCTCTCGTATAAAGTATTTATACCATCTCACCTGACTCCAGCATGATACCGAGGACAACTGTCCAGACTATGGTAGAGACATCCGACGGAAACACTGCCTTGTTCTATGCGGCTCGTCAACCACGGTTCATTGTATTACCTGCACCTCTAGGATTCTCATCGGTGAACTGAGTCCAATCTTCGTCCTTCCGTCTTTTTTCCTCCGCCTTTTCTTCTCCAAAGTTCGCGCCATCTTGCTCTGCATCAATGGCGAGTTGTGCTTTGGATGTTAGCTGTGCAGCAGACTGTGGTCTGTGATGAATGTCCAATCAACACTATCGTAGCATGAGCGGTCAAAAACTATAGACCCACCCGCCGCCGGTGATAATGTTTCCTCGCTGTTGTTCTATCTCGAGATATTCATCGATGGTCATCGTGGGTAAGCGATGGTCTGTTCGAAATACTTGTTGTTGCAGCCGAACACGATCAGCAGATGACGAAGGGAGGATAGTAAAAGGTCGCAGAGGCTGTACAAATACACATTAATGAAAGTTTTGATTTCGTTCTCATTCAACATGGCTTACCTTGCCTCTCGCATCCAACATCGCAGGCTCCCTAGGCAAGTCCAATCGCCATGCATTGCCTTGTTCATTTGCAGCAGGTGGTGGTGGATGCCGTTCAGACTCGGGCGACGCATTTTTTAAGAGCTCAACCTCTTGAGAAATGCTTTCCATTTGAGCATGTGCTTGAACGAAAAATAGTCGTAGAAGAAGCAATATTCCGTCGCGCAAAATGTCTTCCGTTTCCGTACCTTCTTCTGCATCAGGACCTGGATCAGTAGTTGATACAGGGCCAGGTAGGAGTGATGAGATAAGATCGAAGTTGTTGCTGCCAAAGTCTGAGCCATTCGTCGGTAGACAGCGACCTTTTTGTAATACCTGAATGAAATGTGGAGGCTTGAGAAAGCGACTGGAAGAGACAGGAGACAAGATAGACTGCAAACCTCGATTTTGTTCTTGATCTCCTTCTCTTTCTGAAACTGTTTTATCTTCGTGTCCCTTCGTTGCGCTGCGTCTGCGATGGACGATGTCCCTCTTGCGTAAAGCTCTCGTTCAAACGCAGGTATGACGTCGTAAAGCCCGAGATCCGACTCAAATGACTTATAGTGTTGCTGTAGTGTATCTCAGATCAAGATCATGGACGATGAAGTGCATTAGGACGACTCACGACCGCTTCTCGAAGATGTTCGAGGCGCTCGTTTCTTTCTGTAATCTTTAGGAAACCAAGTACCTCTGCAATAACAAATGGGACAGCGAGATATAGAAGATCACGGGTGGAGATATCGTCCACAGACTCATTTGGACTGAAGAGGGCAAGATCTGCAACTCTTGAGCGAGTGTCGCGGAGATCGTTCAGTGCAGACTGAACGAGATTCTGCATGCAGTGATCCGAGAGAATATAAGAATGGACCCTTCAATGCTGTAACGTCGAGCTTACCTGAGTTTTATCGTCTTTCGTTGGCAAAGTCGAAGCATTCGATGCGACGAGGAGGGCTCTGCGAAATACATCTCCAAGAGTAGCCATGACGTTATGCGTGTTTAGGGGTCTGCGTCTGTACAGTAGAGGGGTCCTCGGGGACTTTGCCAAACGCGTCCCCGTGATACACGTCTACGCGTTTTTGTTATACTGCGTGCATATAGTCGCCCTTATCGAACAGCAAGCTTCAGGAACACTCTTTCTCTTGGTTCCATACTTAGGCCTATGAAGCGCAGGGCCCAAGAGTCTTTTGAGAAACCCTCCAAGCGATATAAGGATCCTCCTTCCGACCCCAGTGCTTGCTTCAGTGTCCGTAGGAAGCTTTCTGATCTACAGGATGATGACCAGACAGGCTTCATTGAGGCGGAGGTATCACTATCTCGTCCCCAGTCAAGCACGTACATGCTAAAAGTACACGAAATCGACCCCACTCTGAAACCTCCATCATCTTCTGTTACTGTCCAGTTCATAGGCCCTCTGGTCAATCGGTTTTCTCTCCGGGTTGGTGACAAAGTACAATTAGCGCTTAAAGGTGTTCAAATTACACGCGATTCTCCCAGTGGACTTTTCCTTAAGTACACACGGGGTGTAACATTGAAGATAATCTTTCGAGATGGTGAACCACTCATCACCAACAATGTTTATAATATTTGGCCAGGTAGATATGACACATTCTTTACAAGACCACTGTTAACAATTCCACAGCTCCAAAGTGCCGAATCCCGGCTCCGACCAGACAAAAGAGAGGTAATCGTCCCGACCGCGAAAGTGGTGAAGACCCGCACTGGTTCAGCACTCCTGCAGACGTCCTTACCGGCTCAGAAGACGAGTCACACATTAGCGCTGTCGGTGATGAATTCAATTCGCCACCTTCGCCCGTAAATTCCTCTCCTTTTGTGGACTACGTCGCTTCTTCTGCCACGTCTAGATACTCTAGTGCATCGGGTTCTATAACACCTCGGCGTCTACCCACTCGTCCAACCAAGTCTCGTTCTTTGATCTTCGATTATTCGCCATTAGTACGCACGCAACAGTTAGAAATCAATTCTTCAAACAGTCAGAGAAGAAACAAGGGTCGAGGGGATCCTAAGACGATGGTGAAGGACCAAATCCCTATATCTACTAAGGCTGTGATGGACTCAGGTATTCCATCGATCGTCTCACTGACATCATTGGCCACCACAGAGACTTACACACTCTGTCCACAGCCGATGGAGCTTCAAGCTCCCATGTGACTGAGACTCGCGTCAAGAAAAAACGTGTGACTACAGCTAACCTGAAGAAGCTTATCAGGGAACAACAAAAAACGGAAGATCACTTGGTCGCCACCATAGAGCAGGCTCGTCGTCACCATCAATCCTGGCGCTCAGTGCCGCGATCTAGCCGCTCTTCTGTTGGTAGTTCACATATGATCCAAAGCAATGTGAAATTACATAGCACCTCCCCTGAAGGTTAGTAATGGCAGTACATTCCAGCAGAAGACAATCAACAAACACTCTTTCATAAATGCAGTGCAGGTTACAGAGGTAGAGATCTCAAAGCCTGAAGAAGCGATCCTCCGAATGACACCTGGCCTTCGCACCGAGAACGTATGCTAGTCAGCTTGCATGCATACCCTATATGCTTACCAGAACAATGTCAAGGGCGACTATATCCCGATAGCCAAACTGAACAATGGGGGGAGGGCGAATGTTATCGCAGTGGTTGTTTCGGTACAGGAGCTCAAATTGGCGCGCACCGGCGGTATGTTAGAAAGACATAGACTCGCTGTGTTATGACGCTTGTTCCGACGTTTGATATCCGCGCAGATTGGTCACAATGTTTGAGTCTGCTTGATCCTTCGAACTTAGATCAACACGGCGGGTATTTTTACGGGCCTGATGCAGGCATGAAGATCAACTGTTTTACGAAGAAGTACAAGGAATGGCTTCCTGCACCTAGAGTCGGAGATGTCATCATTCTGCGAATGCTATCGGTATGGTCTCCTCTCTTATCGCTACGCTTCAAGCCAATGTAGTGGAATTATTTTTATTTCATATATAGCCTCAGCAGTACCAAGATCATCTCACGGCTACTGGGTACCACGACAAATTGCGTTGGACCATCTATGACGCAGAGTTTGAATCTGCGACCCACGGTAATATAGGCGATGCACCTTGGTCAGAGGTACTCGGTGACGGAATGGGATATGAATTCTCCCCATTCTGGAACGCAACCCAAATGGAGCTGGATTATTGTCGGCTTCTGGCTTCATGGTGGAAAGCCGTACAGCGGGAGCGGAAGGCAGCAATGGGTATTCAAGTCCAAATTGGAAATGAGCCTTTACAGACGAGTTGTTATGCGGAAAAGAAACGACGTCAACATCGACTCATCTGCGATGGAGATCCAGAGGCGCCCCCTTCTGGTTATTTCGATTGTACAGTCGAGGTGAGAACGACGAACACTACTGTAAATGGCATTTTGGTCTCAGTTATTTCTAGATTCTTCAGACGTTCAAGAACGATGGGAATCCATGCAGTGTCTATGTCACAGATTACACTTCCAACAAGAGCACTTTTCGGATCACTTCCGATTGGTGTCTCGAATCTTTGTCCGACAAAGTCCTGAAGATGGAGATGTGGGATGCCGCAGCGACCCTCAGCGCGGATATGAAGCCAGGCGAATTGTGGTCTTTCGGCAACGTAAGGATGATGCTTGGGGGTTCCGGCTTTTTGCAAGGCAAATTCGTGGAAGCCACTAAAGCTTGCAAACTCAATGAGTCAGCCGCGGAGACGAATCCGCATCTGAAAGCATTATTGGAGTATGTACTTTCTTCACATCGTATGTGGTGAGACTCAGAGTTGTCTTCGAACAAACCGCAGGCGAAAAAAGGCATGGGAGAAAAGCAATCCAGACGTCCTAAAGACACATTCGCACACGCTGTTCGAGGCCGCCAATGACATACTCATCAGCTGCACAGTAGAGGTTAGGTCTCATCCTCTTGCACAACTTGACTGTCTCTTATTGATGATGCGATAGCTTCTTCATGCGGACTACCAAACTAACGACTTTTCATCCATCTACGTTACCGATTATACAAGAAAAGCTAATTTGGTCCCACCACCTGAGGCGACCTGGACCAGAAATCTAGAGGGCAGGGTTATCAAAATTATGTTAAAGGAAAATCAGAAGGAGCTCGCTCAAACTGCAAAACCCGGTTTGTATCATATCAAGACGCTGAGATTCAGGAAGTCTACTGGAAACATGTTAGTCGGTCAGATGCTTGGAGGAACACAACTTGTAAAGCAGTTAGACCCAGAGGACTCGTCAAATGAGCCACTAAGCGCATTGTTGATGTGAGTTTCACTGTGCTCATAAAATATATCTTTCCCTGATTGAACTCTGCATGTAGACGAAAGGAGCGATGGCAAAAGAGTATTGCTGGATATTGCTCAAAGAAAACAAATACTTCACTAGGTGCCGTATGTACCATCGGCCAAGTGCTTGAAAGCTCACGATGCCCAAATCGGCTCCGCATTCGAGCGCATGTCGTTGATTTCGCACCACTTGCGCTCAAAGATTGTGTTGCCGCATATTGTGGGGCTTGTCGTGATCGGTGCGTGGATTTTCTTCACATAGTCAATAGTCCACTGACCTCAAAAAGCAGGATACCGAACGACTACAACGCGTGCGTGGCGTGCAACGACATGCTAAAGGGGCATGTCAGACACATCTTCGAACTATTTCTCCTTCTTGAGGATGAAAATGGTGATCGTATCATGGTTTCCGTCGATGAAAAGGTATGAATCGAGGTTAACACAGTTTTCCACGCAATGTTATGAAAACTTGCTTTTAGTGGGAGCCACTCTCAGGGATCCAGCCATCTGAACTCATACACAATATGGATGCGATGAATAACTTTCATGAACGGCTCAGACCCTACATAGGGAATCTGGCTGAGGTGCATGAGGCTTTTGACAGGGATGACTCCATTCCCACCAGTACGCCAACGCATGACTTTACGATCATCAGTTGGCGAGTAGCGAACGACGAGAAAGCTTATAGACTTCGATGATTATACCCTTGTGACTCGATACCAAGGTAACTTACCACATCATGACATACTTCTGGGTGTGCCGTGTATGAGTAGTAGATCGTAAAGGTGAACCGATTATGTACCCATTTGTGTTAACGGGTTTCTACGGTCGATGACTTGGGGTTGCTTTAATCGGAAAAGCAACACGACAGTGCAGTGTACAATTGGCCATGGGCGAATACTAGTGCTGGAGAGCACAGGTCAATAACAACATGATCTGGAGTCGGTGTTGTAACGTATGCTTTTCGGAGCGGAAATCGATGGCTTTTTTTTTTGTTCTGCTCACTCTACCACCCCCGCTCATACAGTAAGTCCTAGTGTAACCGTCATGTGGGATACCTGTCTGCCTCTGCGCCCCAAGTTCAAGTTGGGACTCGTCCGAAAACGAAGAGTAAGCAACAACCCGTGTTCAGGTTAGCAAGATGAAAGGAAAGTGGCCTTCGCCTTGCCAGTGCCTTTGTTGCTTGTGGGTGTTGGCGCGATCGATCAGGCGTCCTCTACCCCCCAAGATCCACCCAACCCGACGCCGGGTCATCCCTCCGCGCCGCTTGACAAACCACCTTGCAGCCACTGTCTCCAGATCTGCCCGCCGCCTCCTGAAGCCTCGTGATGGCACCTGCGAATCGATGCACTTAGCTTCTTCTTCTTGCATCGAGGAGATTGTTCAAACATCTGTCGTCCACGTTCCTTGAAGACCTGATGGGAGCCTCTTCCTCCTAACCTATCCCATTAAGCGCTGCTTGACACTCTTGTCTTCCCCGCTTCCCGCTTAGCCTCTCCATCCACTACCTTGTTACCCTCCCTTGTGCCCCAGGGCCCACCGTACAAGAACTGCATCGCATTCCAACTCGAGCTTATGTAACCTCCTTACCATACCATGCATCCAATCAGACTAGATACGCACCCGGCCCCGCAGATGCCACCTGAGCAGCCTATATCGCGGACTTGATATCTACTGCGACTGAGGGCCACTCCAATACCAAGTCCCTCTTCCGAGTCGAGAAGTTCCAACCCCACCATCAATGACAAAACCGTGGGAGTCAACCCGAATCTGGTCGTGGTCACTTCCTTCTGCTACCAGTGCTGTTTCGTTCGTTGTCCAGGCGGAATGATGTGGATAAAAAGGTTGATTGGGATGTAATGGATTTCTGTTCCTATGGGGGAACGTAAGAGCACTAGATAAAGCACGAGAGCCACCGCGAGGAAGCGCACTTTCCGTAGTAAACGGACCTGTGTTGATGTCCGAAGCAGGTTTCGAGACTTGGTCCACAAGGACCAAATCTGATGTTCACAGCATGGTTTATTTGTTTGCGCTTTGGGACCTTTGTTGCGGTTGTGGCACGCAAACAATGGTTCAGTCGGACTACATCAACAGCGAATGCGACGGGTGCCCCACCATTTCTGTTCCCGAATCATCCTGCACCAGCTGGCAGCCTACCTTCACAGCAGTTCTTGCTCTGCCTCTCAGGTTCCGTGTCTTCAATCATCTTGAACGGCGAGGTTCTACTTCTGTGGTCCTTGACTGGCATGGCTCAGCGTCGACCGTTGCATAGCAGATTGCAGACAAGCGTACCCGACTCCAGCTCACGTCGACGTTACGCTCTCCGTCATTCGCCAGCATCACGCCGACGTGCTCTTGGTCTTGTCCGCAAGTTTCACCAACCCTCCTCTGGTTCTCACGCCTCTAGCGCGTCGACCCCTTCATCCTCAGAATTACCGCGTCCAGTCTTAGCTCCCCTCCAGTTCAATCTACGTCGTCTTCCCTCGCGTCTTCGCTCTACTGATAAGAGCAGTATGTCCCCCCTGCATGACTCGAGCCCCATCCAAGCTGGTACGAAAAGAAAACGCGTCGTTAGTGGCGCTGAAAATGCACACAATGGGCCAAAAGGACCGCGTTGTCCTGGGAGTTCAAAAAGATTCAAGCCTTACGCACAACACGACCACCCCAGCGATGAGGATGCTAGTTCAATCAATGTGGACGGCAACAGCCAACGCAATCGACACTCTTTCGATTCAGACGATGACGCGACGGGATCACATCCTTGTAAGGAAGCTCTTTACCTCACGTGTCGCATTCATTAATGGGCGCGTCTAGCCGACGACCATCTTGTTTACGAAGCAGCACCCCGTCAACTCCTTCGTCTGCGCAAAGACGAACTCGTTCGCCTTTATCAACTAGCAGGTCTCTCTGACGACACCGATACATATACAAAGCAAGACATTGTTGATGCAATCATTGACGCTCGAGACGATATCGTCGATCTGCCTCCATCCTCTCCTCCCCGCGACAGTAATTCTAGCGAGTGTTCTTCTGATGACGGAAATACTGCTGCTGGCGAAGAGACCGATTTTGCTATTCGACACGTTGCCAATGCATTAAGGAGAAGGGTAACAGTCCATGGATTGGGACGTGGTTCTTCAAGACCTGACAAGAGTCGAAACCTGTCTTTGGGTCACTTGGCCCACTCGTCTCCTTCCGCAACTCGTCACAGCAAGTACCACGCCACGAAAGTGATACAGCAAGTTCAGCATAGCACTCAAGATGATGACGCTCACACCAGGACCAGGTCAGTAATTGGTGTGCGAGTCATCTGTTTGCCCGTTCATCATGAATATTAGCAGGCGAAGGAATCCCTCTGGTGCCGCCCAATCGTCGCCAGCCAACTCTGCAGCTGCGTGTTTGCCTTCGCCTCCTGTCACTCGTTTGCGATCCCGCAATACGTCCAGCGGAAGCGGTCGTGACAACACGGTCACCACCTCTAGCAAAGGCAAAAGTAAAGGGAAGCAAATTAATTTCCAGGACGGTGTGCGGTTTTCGAGTCCGATCAGGGATGAGAGCGAACTCGCTGAATTCTCGGGGTCCGACGAGCAGAATATAGCGGTTCGTGCTAGCCCTCGTCGACTACGAAGTCGGAACGACAAGGGAAAGAGTAGACGTCCATCTTACAGGGATGACGTATTTGGCTCTTGTTCTGAGACAAGTGAAGCTTCCCGATGCGGATACGATGCGAGCGAAGGCAGCGTTGTCTGTGATGAGGACGAAGTCGATGAGTTGGTGTCTTCTCAGCCATCTACATCTCCGCCGTTGCAAGTGCGGCGCACGCCTCTTTGGCGACGATTACGTCCCCGTCGAGTCCAGACCCATACACCTCCCAGCGATGGGGACGATGAAGAAGAGGACGAACAAGAGACTCATTCTTTCGAGGAGGTGGATGGCGAAGATGAAGATGAGTTGCTTGAAGATGTAGAAGAGGAGGATGCGGCACTAGTTGAGCCTAGGAAGTTACGCAGCGGGAAGATAGTCGGTGAGGAAGCGACTCAATTAGGCAATAATGAACCCGCGCCGGAAGATATACCTGTCGATGAGGAGATTGATTTGGAGGCTGATAGTAACTCTGAAGAGAGTAATGAGAGTGATCATGTTGAGGAAGCCATGGAAGACGGTGAGTGGTGCTGCTTGCGAGTTGCAGCGAAGTCTCAACATTGACCGTACAGTTGATCTTACCATTGCGACTGCCAAAAGCCTCGTCCGCTTGCGTCGGGACGACCTCGTCAGACTTTGTGAATGCCGAGATCTAGACGTCGACGGAACTAAGCCTCAACTGGCTGAAGCCTTACTTCAATGGCGAGACCGTCGGACCGACGCATCATCTCCCTCATCAGCAGGCACTGTGCGGCCACCTTCAACCAAGCTTCGTGCGAACGGGCGTCGCAAGCGGAGCAAAAGTGGCACGCAAAGTCCCCCGGTTCTTAGGTCCGATCGGATTCATATTGCAGAGTCTCAGATGCCTCCCCTGTCATCAGGCCAAAAGGAAGAAGAGCTTGAACTCGACCTTGAGAGTCTGGGCTTGGAAGATCGCGAGATACCGCCAGAAAAACTGATTAAACTAGAGAAGATTGGTAGTGGTGGGTTTAAAGATGTTTTCATCGGCAAATTCAAGGGTAGGAAAGTGGCTCTAGCGGAGTTCAGGGGCCAACTCAGTCCAAGTAAGTGCGGTCATCATGGCGTACCGCTTCGTGACATGCTAATAGCATGCAGTGGACATCAAAGAATTGAAACTTTTGGGAGGCTTCGACCATCCAAATATTGTCCGGTTTGTGCGTGTCTGCCCTTTTTCACGCGATTCTTCACTCATAGATCGCCTCTCAGCTTGGTGTTAGCATTCCGGAGGATACACGAAGTATCCCTGTCACCATTGTCAGCGAGCTGTGCTCCAACGGGGACCTCTTCGATTATGTGCGCAATGTACCTCCTCTATCCTTGTATCGCGTCGTATGTATCGACCTCTCCCCCCGTGTCACGACCGGTTTTGATCTACTTATTGTGACAGTTGTGCATCATGCTCGATATTTCCCGAGGTCTTGAGTATCTCCATCTGCGCAAGCCGTCCGTCATCCACAGGGACTGTAAATCTTCCAATATCTTGATAACTTCTAAAGGTGTGGCGAAAATTGCAGACTTTGGTCTGGCCAAGGTGAAACAATCAACAAGGTCTATGGTGCGGAGCCTAGTGGGCACGGTCAATTGGCAGGCTCCAGAGTTGTGGCACGCACACCCAAAGTACAACCACAAGGTCGATGTGTTTGCCTGCGCTATGGTATACTGGGAGATGCTTCAATGGCATCTTCCGAATAAGAAGTATCCTTGGGAGGTAGGCTATTCTACCTTCTTTTTGTGCAGACATTGATTGTTTGGTAGGGAATGAACGAGCATGCTATTTATGACATTGTCGGGTCAAAACGACAACGGTATGTACAGAGTTTTGATTGGCAGAATTCTATTCTCATTCGTTGCTCGCTTGCAGGCCTTCGTTGTCCGGTTTGCGCAAACAATGGTGTCCCGAAATCGTTGAACTCGTAGAACGCATGTGGGCTCAAGAGCATGAAGACCGACCGACTATGACTGAAGTGGTTACTGAGCTTGAAGGTCTCATTCGACAATACCGCTGAAATTTGGACCTCAACTTTATTCAATCCTCATCAATCTAATCATATACTTTAGCATCGGCGCTTGCTTCAATACGTTACCAATCCCTCATCTGTGACGGTAGAGGGAGGAGAACATATCCCTATCTTCGTGCCCGTCATTCTTTCTGTACAACAGCGATCTCGGCTGCCGGGCTTTGCATCAAGTCCTTCATCATCCATTGTATACTAACTGCCAATGAAACGATGCATTTTGATCATGCCGTGGCTTTGCCAGACATACAAGCTCGAGGTCAAAAGACCACTTCTGTCCTTTCTTTGGTCCGTGCCTCCCGAGCATTAACTACGCTAAGGTATGTGTCTTGACACAATGACCGTCAGTCATGGCACTATGGAGCACCCGTGATTACTTACTCCAGAATAAACTCACAACGCCCACGAAGGCAAACCGGAATTGAGGGGGAAGTAGAGCAAAGTTCACGATCTGAGCGGGTGCGAATACCATCCTGCACAGTGTTAGCTATCGAAGGACGGATATTTCGACGTCGAATGATCACCAGTTGCTCAGCAGCGTTGGGGTATAAGCCTGGAACCAGTTCACGCTTGTAAGCTGTACATTAAGTGTGCAAAGGTCATGCACGCACAGATATCAGTCTGTGTTTAACTTCGCGAAAACCTTTGCCTTCTAGGATGGGCATGGATATGAAAAACATTGCGACCGCGACTGAAGACAACTGATGGGTAAAGTCTGTCACAGAGAAGGCCTGATGTACAGACGTACGAGGGGCAGCAAGAGTTTGGTCTAAATATGTCTGTCGATGTGTCATAGACTCGTCGACAAATGAGAGCGGGATAGAGACGCACTCGGTAGATGACGGCTTTTGTATGGCTTGTGAATGTCAGTCGATGGAGGAGCTGGTACCACATGGTGACGGGAGGTGCGAATATGGCACCTAAAGCGGAGCAGCAATGCAATTCCAGCGTGGGCACAAAAACTTGGCATCGATCTTACCTCCATAGAAAGCAAAGCGTGCTGTTCGCATAAACTAATGGGTAAAATACGAATGTGAGCTCGACTGGCTCGCTACTCGGTAACGGAGAACTGGGATAACACCGAAGACGCACATCATGATCCCTACCCTTCTCCTCTACGGCCTGCTGGGCAATAACGTCTCCAGCACCGAAGAGAAATGCAGCTGTACCGCATTGGGCAATGAAAGGACGGCGAATGAGCGCAGAACTGTGCATATATGCGGGTCGGGCTGCAAGTTAGCGTGTGGATTCTTCCAAGTGATGCAGGGGACTCTTCAAGACCTATACGCTTTGAACAATGAAGCCATGGCGCATCCGAGTCAAGTTCTTGTCTCTGCAACCTAAGTTCTTGATGATCCCAGTAGGGGTAAGCGTCACGTTAGGGATCAGGGTATATAGTTCACAAGTGGCAGCTACAAGTGGACCTTGACGTTCTTATACCATGCATGATCCGAATCGCGCGTGGCAGACAGGCCGATTTACAGACGTACGTTTCGCATGGTGCCATTTGCAAAAATGTGATCACTGACCACTTGGATTCGAAGACTGTCACTGAGCCGGCAGGGCATTGATGTTCGCTAGCACGATCATAGCGGCCGCGGTCGTCAGCATAAATATTATTTTTAAATGACAAAAGGTATATTCAGTCATGAGACGCAAGGGACAAGTCCACACTGGCTCGAATACAAAAGATAAACTCAGGACAACACTTGCTCGTCTAAAGCAAATAAATTTACAGCAGTCCACCAAAGATTAAGGTGTGTATACTAGTGGAGCTTCCCCCAAAGAATGACTACAATGAGCACGATAAGTATGAATATGATGGCTGCAGTGACGACGCGCTGCTGATACATGCTATGCAGCACGTATTAGAACCAACTATCAGATCCGGTTGGCAGGCTCATTGGACAAGGTAAAGCAACGTACCGACGTATCATCTTCTTCAAGGTACCAGACGCACGATCAATTGATGAATCGGCTGTTCGAAGCTATGGTACAACAGTTCTGGTGAGTGCGTGAGGGCCATAATAAAAGTGACCTGCCGTGTCCCTAGCATTCTCTATTTGTTCTCTCTGACCTCTGAGACTCCTCAAAATATCAGCGCCTTGCTCTTCCGTTTCCAAGGCGACTCGTTGACTCTCTTGCAGTCGTCTTGAACCATCTTCCAGCAAAGAAGTACCCGCAAGGAGGCGAGTGCGATCACTTGTACCGTACGGCTCATCGGACGTAGGCGCATCTGATGGACGAGACCCAATCAAGTCTGCGCGAGACAGCTGAGTGTGCATGTCCTTCGATCGTTTCTTGTAGCGAGTAAGGTCAGACTTGCAGGACTTGATGCGAGACTGATATTGAGGCCTCATGGATTGGGGTATACCCTGTATTTCGATCTCCATTTGCGACACCTAACACCTATGGTGAGTATTCAGACCGCATAAAATCCTAGCAAGAAGCGTCATACCATCTCATCCGCTTCATCTAGCTCCATCTCGACCCTTCTAAGGGCGGCCTTCCTCTGCTCTGAACCAATATTCCAGTTGCGGACAAGACCTGAATGCTGTGGCAGAATTATCAACTTACCTGCGTGCTGGTCATTAGCCTCTCCGTCAAGCTTCGTCTTAATACTGTCGATGATCTGCTGGAAGTCCTGGTCGTAGGATTCAAACAGCGCTACTGGTGATGAGTCCATGATGGACGTCGTGGAAGTGTATCACACCAGTGGCGCACGCATGAACCTGGAAGTATGGGAAAATTGGCTGACTAACACTGTCAGGATAGCTCGGTCTGTTGGCTAACTTTACGCACTGTACTTAGCCTTACTGTGATTTTCAGTATACATACGGCCACAGGCAATTTGCTATATAATCTGGCATCACAAAACCATCTCATACAGTAGTTGTTTATAACCAGCAGATTACACTCGAAGTGGCGCTGCACGCCGCTGACCTTGCTCGGGATTATCCTCTGGAGGCGTTTTCTGTGTTTTAGAGTTCAGTTGTTGACGATTGTTGAGAAACAATTGGTATGCATGCTTACATGGCATATTAATTGTGTGGGATGTAGCAAGAAGAGTGATAACTGGACACTTGCAGAAGTCTGTGGAAGTGATGACAATAGAATAATGCATTCTACAGTGTAGTAATTAATGCTGATGCAGGTGAGAGACTGTTCTGAGGAGGCAATGCTATATTGTATTTTGTAGAGATGTCCTTCCATCAGTTGCAGGTGAGAAGTTAGGCATGCTGTACTATTGAACGATCAAGTGATGGACTCTGAAAACAGGAATTACATATGGCCTTGACCCATATTGTGATAAGATTTGCAATAGTGTGTATTGCCTGAAGTGAGGCTATGAATTGGTATGGACTAGTGCACTTGGATAAAGTGGCTATGACCATACTGATGGAGGGAGTAGACTCAAGGTGTAGCACACTGCTGAGAAAGAGACAGGACAAGATAGATGAGCAGAAGAGCACTGAATTGGTGCATAAGATACAGGTAGCATGATCTACAAGAGACTAAGCTAAAGTGTAAGTACACTATGTGTGAAAAAGCATAGAACTCTAGTATTGAGAACAGAAGGAGGCAGCCCAGGATAGACCCCAAAGGGTGCAACATGTCTGAAAGATAGAGAGAGCAATGTGTACAAGACAGTGAGGTACACAGAGAGAATGACAACTAGAAAGATAGGTACTGATTAGACAGAGCAGAGGAATTGGAAGATGATCTACTAACCTCAGCAAGGTAGAGAAGTGCTGAGGTTCAAGGGTGAGATGATGAAGATATAGTAAGACTGCATAGAGTTAAAGAGGAGTCTTAACTATGAAGAACAAAGACAAAGACAAAAGGAGTATGATGTGGGTTAAGTAAATGAAAGCCTACCAGCACAACAAGTGGCCAGTATATTGAGCAGCCAGTAGACTGGTGTATTGAAGGAGGTTACTTGGAAAGAGCATGCTGACTGTAGAAAGAAGAGAATTGTATTCTACAGGAAGAAATAGTGAGAAAACATAAAACATGAACAGTGTAGAGAGTAGGTACTGACCTTGTTGGAGTTTACAGCAATGTGTGGCAGCGAATGCATGGATGTGCGGCTGCATGGCTGTGCCACATGGGCCTCTCATGGGGCTCAGGGACAGTATGGGCAGGCCTGTTAGTTACAGGAAAATTCTCTCACATCTTTTCTTTTCCCTCAGTCTTCTACGAAGAGACTGAGGTCAGTACCTACTTTCTACAGCATTCGTGTTTTATGTTTTCTCACTGTTTCTTCCTGTAGAATATTATTCTCTTCTTTCTACAGTTGGTGTGCTCTTTCTAAGTAACCTCCTTAAACAGACCTCAGTCTCTTTGTAGAAGACTGAGGGAAAAGAAAAGATGCAAAGGAAAATTTCTGTAAGTAATGGGTCCATCCATATTGTCCCTGAGTCCCATGAGAGGTCTGTGTGGCACAGCCATGCAGTTGTGCACAGTCACACATGTTTGCTGTCACATGTTGCTGTAAACTCCAAGATGGTGCTCAGGTCTGCAGGTAATGTGAAAAAAGACAATCATATCAGATGATGATCATACAGTATATATACATGCTGGGACAGTGCACAGACCATGTGTAATGTGTGTGTGCGGGTTCGGGCAAGCAAGGATAAACAAAGTGATTAGATAACAGATCCCCAAAGGGAAAGAGGCCACAAGCATAGCTGCAGCAAGAGTAGGTGAGAGTGAATGCAGTAGATGTTATGAGGCACTTGCTTTGGCACCTTGTAATGGGTCTTTTTTCTTTTTCTTTTTTTATCTTACTTACTATAAGTGTAGTATTAACTACAGCTGTGAGCTTAGCTCCAACTTATAGTAAGGACTCTATCTCTTTCTCTTTATAGTACTACAGTATTTACATACTGAGCTGTGAGTTTAACTCCAAAGTACTATAAAGACTTATCTTTTCCTTTTATCTCTCTTTAATTATTTACATTTACTTGCTAAGGACTATTACTATACAATTAGCAAGGACTTGTTGTATCTTGTCTTTGTTTATCTTTGTTTATTTCTCATTCACTTCACACTTGTGGCTGAGCCACTTACTATATTCATGGATGTGTCCTGGGTCATGTGATCTTATTGATTGCTGTGCAATCATCATTGATCCATGAACCTTATTTACTTGTACTATCTTTAGGACTCTGGTTTTGTATAAGTAGTTGAAAGACTGGTGGTTTTAAACCCCAGTCTTGTCAACTTTGCAATCTAGGGATTTACCTATACTGCACTTGATCTAAGCTTGCTTCAACCTCACTCTATTCTCTAAAGAACTAAGTCTAAGATCTCTAAGTCACCCGAAGTGTTGCTTAGACATCCTAAACTTGTCACTCTGGATCCTTGTTTAGTCATTGGCAGTATCATCCTCATTACTATCTCATTGATCACTCTCTTCATCGTCATCAGGAATGGTTACTACACTTACCAAGTGCACATCAACTACCTTGTTACCAGGAGTATTATTATAGCAGACCTTCCCTAAGACCATCCAATAGGCCACTCTTAGCAGTAGATGACACAATGTAAGAGTGTGTCAGACAGGGTAGTAGACATCTGAGAAAGTGAACAGACCTGCAGCAAGAGTAGGTGAGAGTGAACATAGTAGGTGACACAATGTAAGAGTGCACTGCAGGGAAGGTAAGCATAGAGTGTTGGAATATTCACACCTTTTTCATTCAGCTTCACCTATTACATCATCAACACACATCTTATCTTATCCCACTTACCCACATGCATCTACTTACTGCACCTTGTTGGAATATTTATGGTATTTGTTCAGCTTCGCTACATTTATCTATACACGTCTTCTTTACGTCTTCCTGACACACGTTATACTTACCCACTTATCTCACAAACACGTTGTGGAGCGCTCTAGACTGCTCCAGACCCACTTACCTCACT
This sequence comes from Albatrellus ellisii, assembly GCA_003314395.1. NCBI lineage: Eukaryota > Fungi > Basidiomycota > Agaricomycetes > Russulales > Albatrellaceae > Albatrellus > Albatrellus ellisii. The sequence goes on from QLPN01008749.1 coordinate 16,802, forward strand.
TACCCCATGTTCGTGTAGCACATACTACACCCCCACATACAACCCTGCATTACAGCACCACCTGAACTCAGTGCAGCGCGCACTATATCTACTACACCCCCCACGTTCTGAAGCTCTACAGTATTATTTTGACAATGCTGTACCACGTTCTTCTTCTCTGTGCCTTAGCGTACACTACCACTCACAACGTCCCAACAATCTGCACCTTTCTGTCTCTGTTTCTCTCAGCCTGCCCAAGCCTGCGTTCACACACCTCTGTGGACTACCCACTTATTACTCTGCATGATGCATGACAACTTCTTTCCATGTGACATGTGTCACCTTCACTCTGCACTGTCACACTCCACTATTACTCCATGTGACGTGCATTGCCCTTGTTATGGTAGCTGTTGTACTCCACATTACACTCTCCACTTCAACTCTACTTGCACATGTAAATGCAGGATAGGGCAGGTGATGAGGAGAAAGACAAATAGCAAAGGATGCATTGAGAACAGAGAGGAGGAGAAGAAGAAGAAGAAGAAGAAGAAGAAGAAGAAGAAGAAGAAAGAGCACAGCCAGAGCAGAGCCAAGACAGAATAAGAGGGTACACCAGACATGAGGGTGTAAGACTAGAGAAGAGCCAGAGACAATGGGGAAAAAGTAGATATGGAGATGAAGCTATAGAGTTATAGCTCTGCTCCAAAGAGTAAGACAAAGAGACTGCTAAAAGTAGAAGACAAGAGCACAGCCAGATAAGATGTAAGAGCAGAGCCACAGATGAGATGTAAGAGATGATAAGATGATAAGATGAGTGTGATTAGATGTAGATGAGATGAGATTGGAGAGGCAGGATAAGATGTAAATAAGTGAATATAGCAAAGAGAACTGCTCAGTGGCATAAACAATAGATGAAATCCAACAGCATGTACTATATAAGGTGGACACACTTCTCTACAATTCCTCAGACATCTTACACTTAGTCTGAGTGAGTATCCTCCACTCCATTGTTGAATATTCATGTGTATTACCTTTACCACTTCTGTCTGGCTTCACTCCCTGTACACATTACCATACACACATGTACTGTTTACATCTACAATACGTACAGTACTCTTCTTCATTTCCTCAGACATCACTTTACACCCATACACATGTCTGAGTAACTCACACCCCACTCACCACTCTGGGACAACATGCATCCCTCCACTTATAGTAGCTGTTGTATTCCTTCACATATACTCTGCTTCAACTCTACTCACTATCGCTATATAAGATGGACACTCTACACTACATCTCCTCAGATGTCTTACACCCTGTCTGACATCTCTTACTACTGTGCCATGGCACCTACTGTGTCCATGTCATCTTACACTGCTACAGTTATGCTTGCTGCTCTCTCCCATTTTGGGGACATGCTCTCATATTTCCTATCAATCATATTGTTGTTTGTTGCCTGCCAAGACCTGCATGTACAGGTTATGGGCCCTGCCCAGCACATGGCAGGCACCCTCACTCACATCACTTACCTCATCACAGCTCTCATCATACTCACACAAGTCCAACTCATTGACACAGTGAACCTCCCCAAGGTTACTATCCCACCTCTTGATGGCAGCTGTAATTACAAACAATGGGCATACCCTTATTGTCCTAAAAATCTGGTATGCTATTGATGAAGGAGCACCAACCCCTGACTATGAAAAAATCATCAATGAACCTGCCACTGAAACAAAACTGGAAAAATCTCATTACACCACCACACTACTAAATCAGGTTCAATGTGACAAATTTGAAGAAGACAACTCATCCTGTAATCCCTATATGGCTCTCTATGCTGGTCCCACCACTGACCATCACATCAACAATGGAGAACCAGCCTACAAGAATTGGAGAACTCTCAAAATGGAATACAGAGTAAAAGGTGCAATGTCTACATTCCATGCTCACTGCACATTCCAGGAATTCAGGTTCATCAATACTGCACCATTTGCAAAGCAAGTCGAAGATCTACAACTCATGTGCATTGAGCTCATGGACAGCAGCAAGGTTGTGTCTGACAATGATATGGCCATCACACTTCTCATGGGATTACCTCAATCCTGGAGTAATGTAGTCTCTGCATTCCTAGCCAACCAACTGGACCTTTACAAAATCAAGAGTGACACCATTTGCAAATGCATTAAGGAAGAGTCTGACCATCTTGAAGGCAACTCCAATGCTCTACTATCATCTGTGCAGCATATGCATGGCTTCATGGCACATACTACACCAACCACCTCATTTGTGTCATCTTCCACTCCCACCAGTTTCACTTCTCATGGAAGGCCAAAACTCAACCATTATACCTGCACAAAATGCAGGCCCAGGGGACACTCAGACAATTTCTGTTGGGTGCTACATCCAGAGAAAAAGAGAAATTTTGGTTCTACTGCTAAGTCTTCTACTGTATCTGTTGATGACTATACACTGACTAATGCTCTCCTTCCTCTTTGGTCTATTTACTGTACACACACCTGCATCTTCGTACACAGATGTACACAGTTCAACTGTCCATAGTTCTCTGGTCCATGCACTACTAGATTTACTATAAATATGTAGTAGCTTCACTGTATAATAATAAGAACTATCTCAGTTCCACTCCTGTGTATGACCTGTGTTCATCAGGTTTTGGGCCCTACCTGGGTCATCAGTGGCACTCTCCTCTCAACTCTTGCTCTCGCACTCTTAACATTACTACAATCCTCCAAACTCATCTTCATCCTCACCATACTACACCTTATACAAACATCCACTTCTGTCTCCATACCCAAAATCAGCATCACTCTAGAAGGGTCATCAAACTACCATCAATGGGCCAACATTGTGAAGTCAGCCCTTATCATCATGGGGGTATGGTATACCATCTTGAAGCCCTCAATCACCCATCACTAGCACCACTGAAGTGCCAGGAGGCCTCCCTATTGAAACTACTACCAACACAGAAGAAATACAACTATGGCATGACAACAATGAAATTGCTGATATGTACTGTGTTGGGTGATGAGACTAGGCAGCACAACAAGGGAAGCAAACATGATGCCATAGAATTGATAAGCTTAGAGCCCAAGGGCCATTATAGCAGGAGACAAAGCTGTAAGATAGAGAAGATGTGTACCAGAGGGAAGAGGGTACACAGAAGACAGAAAGAGCTGCATAGAGCAGGTATGTCAGAAGAGAACTCAGGGAGTAGAAGAGATACTCACCTCAGCACAAGCAGAAGTGCTGAGGTGAGAAGATGATGAGATAAAGAAAATATAGTAAGAGCAAAATAGAGTTGAAGAGGAGTTCAAACCATAAAGAGAAAAGAAATACCAATAAGATGAGATGGAGATAAGTATACTTAATATGTAAACAGTGTGATCAGCATCATAAGGTAGTGAAAAACCAACATTGGGCTGAAAGGGGAAAACAACCACAACCACAACAATGCTGGAGGGTGTGAGTTGTAAGATTCTCTAGACACCAAGGTAAAGGGAGTTTTAGTAGTTAAGGGTGATAGTGTGATGTGACTAGGGTGACAAAAGGGAATGTGATTCTCATAACAAATGGGCAATATGGCAAGATAAGGAGAACACAGCGCAATGGAGTATGCAATGGGACGCAACACAAAAGAAGAATGTGACACAATGGAGACTTGATGCAACACAATGGGGAACACAACAGGATGCAATGCAAAGAAGGCAATGCAAAATAGATGTGACCTACGAGGAATGCACTCTTTCTTTGTAATGGGAAATGCAGAGGGAAGATTAGGGTGCACTTTTTCACTAAGAGCTTGGATGGAGAAGAGAAGTCAAATTGTGGGCAGGGGAAATCTATCTGTTTCTGATGGATGACACACCATCTAAATACAAGTCTAGCTCCAAGACTGGAGCACAACAAAACAAAACAGAAAATTTACAGTGCAGGGTCCATCATAGGGAGTATTGGAAATGAGGAGTCTAGATGCAACAAATAAAGTATCATACTAGAATGGCTGAGCAAAAAGGGAAAAGCATCAATCACACCAAATGCTGACTTTGTGACTCATGACTCCATGGACTGTGTCTCGGCATATATGTCTTATCAGTCCTGCTCCTTGTCAGCTGAACCCTGTCCTATAGTCCAACACCTAAGCAAATGCATGATTGATGTGATTGTGGATGATTGTTGCATGTGGCACATTAATGTTGCTGTGTTCACCTGATGTTGCTGATGGTTGTTTTCCAGTGTTATGTGCATGTGATGCTCATCATGTCCTCCCAACTGGAATCATGACTGTCTGCAGTCAATGCAGTTGGATGCAAGACACAGCCAGAAGGGATGACTTGTGGGGTGATGGTGCAGGTGGAGTGAATGAACAAGCAGATGAGGCAGAGCATTGATGTGTACTGTGGGTGTATAAGAGAGGAATCTACAATCACAACCACAGCAGATGCTGAAGGGTGTGAGCTGTAAGATCCCCTAGACACCAATAGAAAGAGAGTTAGTAGATTAGGGCAAGAGATGTGATAATGTGACACAACTGGGTGACAATACTGAGTTATGACAGAAACACAGCGTGACAATGGCAACGATGGAGACATGTAATGCAATGTGATGCAATAGAGAATGCAATGGAGAACATGATGCAGAATGCAACACAATGGAGAATGCAATGAAGGAGAATGCAATGCAATAGAGAATGCAATGCAACATGATAGACACTCAGTGAAATTGATAACATGACTTATGGGGTGTGCACTTTTGCCTTGAGACTCAGACAGGAGAGGGGAAAACAAATTGTGGGTGGGGGAATCTGGTTCTTTCTGATGGACAACATGTCATCTAAATCAAGCTCCAAGATTGGAGCACAACAAAACAAAACAGAAAATTTACAGTGTAGGGTTGATCATAGGGAGTATTGGAAATAAGGAGTCTAGATACAACAAATAAAGTATCATACTAGGATGGCTGAGCAAAAAAGGGAAAGCGTTGATCACACCAAATGCTGACTTCATGACTCATGACTCCATGGACCGCATCTCAGCCTATACAACTTATTAATCCTGCTCCTCATCAGCTGAAGCCAGTCCTATAGTCTGATGCCTAAACAAATGCACGATTGATGTGACTACAGATGATTGTTGCATGCAGTGCATTTATATTGCTGTGTTCACTTGGTGTCACTGATGGTTGTTTTCCAGCATTATGTGTGCATGATGCTCATCAGTGTCAGGGGGTGGATAGGTGGGTATAGAGATGCTCCCCAAGGCACAGTGAGGCATGACATGGATGAGGTGGGTATAGGATAATCATTGCTGAATGTGGGGGTGCCAATGCCAGAAAAGGGGCAGAATGTGACTGGGTGAGGATGAGGGACAGGGTGCAGGGATGTGACAGAGGGTGAGCATAGACACAAGGTGGGAATGGGTGAGCTGGAGGGTAAACCAGAGTGCAGCAATAGTAGTGAGCAGCAAAATTAGAGTGGGGAAAAGAGGAGGAAAAGAAAAGAGATGGGAAATTATTTATTTTTTTGAGATGAATGGAAGAGAGAGACAGACTGAAAAGAAATGAGAAAGTAGTGCTAATCAGGGCTGATCATAGCAGGAATAGGGAAAGGTGAGATAGAGCAGAAATATGGCAGCAGAGAGTAAAAAGGGGCACAAAGGATGAGGAGAATGGAGTCTGTCCTGAAATTTTTTTTTTGAGAAGTCATAAGAAAGAAGAAACAGTAAATGCAAAAGGGAACAACAAAAACATGGAAGAAGGGCAAAAAGACACACAGCAAGTGGGAAGGTGCAGGTACTCTGGCCCTAAACTGAGGAGCACAATAACATTGACTGTCATCAATAAGCTTCATCAACACAATCTTCTTCAGCTGTTACTCCTACATGAACATGTCCTGCACCTCCTCTTCCACTGTGACCTCCTCTGACCACATGCTGTTGCACTTGCAGGTGCATATGCATATGACTCTCAATGAGTGGCCACAAGGCAAAGGGCTGTCTGAAGAGACATATTGATTGTGGATGGTGGGTGCAGGGCACCTCTTGGTATGTAACGTGGACAGGCACAGGGGCATGCAAGACTAATCATCAATGCACAGGGACAGCACCAGCAGTGTGGTGGCTCAGAAGCTGATGCTGCCTTCTTTGTAGAAGGTGTGCACAGCATCCTGGCACCCATCACCAAAGCAAGCTGGGTGAGTTGGGCACATGAATTCCTGCTGCTGGCACAGCTCACAGAGTGGGCCAAGCAGGCTGATGAGGTACTCAATCATGAGCTGGAGCTCAAGGAAGCTGCCAAGTGAGAATGCAAGGAGTGTGAAGCACAAGAATGGGCAGAGCAAGAGGTGCAGGAACTGGTGGCATGTGAGGCATGAGAACACATGGAGCAGGAGGTGCAGGAGTTGGTGGTGCATGAGGTGTGAGAACATGCAGAGTGGGAGGAGTGTGAAGTCAAGGAATGTGCACAGGTGGAACACACTGTTGTTATTCAAGGTTCTTCACCAACTCTCTCATCTTTTTCTTATCTTGAGATTTCCAGACTTTGATTTACATTTCATTATATCTCCACTTCCACTGATCCGTTTAAGTTCTAACTCTGCACATATATGGTACACATAGTTAATGTTCATGCTCTGCATTTATGTGTACTATAAAAGAGTTCCCAGGTGGCACAACTGCTTTCTT